>CAWVNZ010002183.1:0-13240 GCA_963930735.1 Dioctria linearis
TTTTCTATAGTAAATTTTTCAAAAAATATTTTTTTATTGTCGCAAATTTTAAATACGCCAGGGATTGCCTTTTCTAAAGTAAATTTTTCAAAAAATAATTTTCTACTGTCGCAAATTTTAATTGCGCCAGGGATTGCCTTTTCTATAGTAAATTTTTCACAAATTAATTTTTTACTGTCGCAAATTTTAAATACGCCAGGGATTGCCTTTTCTACAGTAAATTTTTCAAAAACTAATTTTATACTGTCGCAAATTTTAAATACGCCAGGGATTGCCTCTTCTGTAGTAAATTTTGCAAAAAATAATTTTTTACTGTCGCAAATTTTAAATACGTCAGGGATTGCCTTTTCTATAGTAAATTTTTCAAAAAATAATTTTATACTGTCGCAAATTTTAAATACGCCAGGGATTGCCTTTTTTATAGTAAATTATTCAAAAAATAATTTTCTACTGTCGCAAATTTTAATTGCGCCAGGTATTGCCTTTTCTATAGTAAATTATTCAAAAAATAATTTTCTACTGTCGCAAATTTTAATTAGGCCAGGGATTGCCTTTTCTATAGTAAATTTTTCAAAAGATAATTTTCTACTGTCGCAAATTTTAAATACGCCAGGGATTGCCTTTTCTATAGTAAATTTTGCAAAAAATAATTTTTTACTGTCGGAAATTTTAAATCCGCCAGGGATTGCCTTTTCTATAGTAAATTTTTCAAAAAATAATTTTTACTGTCGCAAATTTTAAATCCGCCAGGGATTGCCTTTCTATAGTAAATTTTTCAAAAAATAATTTTATACTGTCGCAAATTTTAATTGCGCCAGGGATTGCCTTTTCTATAGTAAATTTTTCAAAAAATAATTTTTTACTGTCGCAAATTTTAAATACGCCAGGGATTGCCTTTTCTATAGTAAATTTTTCAAAAAATTATTTTCTACTGTCGCAAATTTTAATTGCGCCAGGGATTGCCTTTTCTATAGTAAATTTTTCAAAAAATAATTTTTTACTGTCGCAAATTTTAAATACGCCAGGGATTGCCTTTTCTATAGTAAATTTTTCAAAAAATAATTTTCTACTGTCGCAAATTTTAATTACGCCACGGATTGCCTTTTCTATAGTAAATTATTCAAAAAATAATTTTCTATTGTCGCAAATTTTAATTGCGCCAGGGATTGCCTTTTCTACAGTAAATTTTTCAAAAAATAATTTTATACTGTCGCAAATTTTAAATACGCCAGGGATTGCCTTTTTTATAGTAAATTATTCAAAAAATAATTTTCTACTGTCGCAAATTTTAAATACGCCAGGGATTTCCTTTTCTATAGTAAATTATACAAAAAATAATTTTCTACTGTCGCAAATTTTAATTGCGCCAGGGATTGCCTTTTCTATAGTAAATTTTTCAAAAAATAATTTTTTACTGTCGCAAATTTTAAATACGCCAGGGATTGCCTTTTCTATAGTAAATTTTTCAAAAAATAATTTTCTACTGTCGCAAATTTTAATTGCGCCAGGGATTGCCTTTTCTATAGTAAATTTTTCACAAATTAATTTTTTACTGTCGCAAATTTTAAATACGCCAGGGATTGCCTTTTCTACAGTAAATTTTTCAAAAAATAATTTTATACTGTCGCAAATTTTAAATACGCCAGGGATTGCCTCTTCTGTAGTAAATTTTGCAAAAAATAATTTTTTACTGTCGCAAATTCTAAATACGTCAGGGATTGCCTTTTCTATAGTAAATTTTTCAAAAAATAATTTTATACTGTCGCAAATTTTAAATACGCCAGGGATTGCCTTTTTTATAGTAAATTATTCAAAAAATAATTTTCTACTGTCGCAAATTTTAATTGCGCCAGGTATTGCCTTTTCTATAGTAAATTATTCAAAAAATAATTTTCTACTGTCGCAAATTTTAATTAGGCCAGGGATTGCCTTTTCTATAGTAAATTTTTCAAAAGATAATTTTCTACTGTCGCAAATTTTAAATACGCCAGGGATTGCCTTTTCTATAGTAAATTTTGCAAAAAATAATTTTTTACTGTCGGAAATTTTAAATCCGCCAGGGATTGCCTTTTCTATAGTAAATTTTTCAAAAAATAATTTTTACTGTCGCAAATTTTAAATCCGCCAGGGATTGCCTTTCTATAGTAAATTTTTCAAAAAATAATTTTATACTGTCGCAAATTTTAATTGCGCCAGGGATTGCCTTTTCTATAGTAAATTTTTCAAAAAATAATTTTTTACTGTCGCAAATTTTAAATACGCCAGGGATTGCCTTTTCTATAGTAAATTTTTCAAAAGATAATTTTCTACTGTCGCAAATTTTAAATACGCCAGGGATTGCCTTTTCTATAGCAAATTTTGCAAAAAATAATTTTTTACTGTCGGAAATTTTAAATCCGCCAGGGATTGCCTTTTCTATAGTAAATTATTCAAAAAATAATTTTTGCTGTCGCAAATTTTAATTGCGCCAGGGCTTGCCTTTTCTATAGTAAATTTTTCAAAAAATAATTTTTACTGTCGCAAATTTTAAATCCGCCAGGGATTGCCTTTTCTATAGTAAATTTTTCAAAAAATAATTTTATACTGTCGCAAATTTTAATTGCGCCAGGGATTGCCTTTTCTATAGTAAATTTTTCAAAAAATAATTTTTTACTGTCGCAAATTTTAAATACGCCAGGGATTGCCTTTTCTATAGTAAATTTTTCAAAAAATAATTTTCTACTGTCGCAAATTTTAATTGCGCCAGGGATTGCCTTTTCTATAGTAAATTTTTCAAAAAATAATTTTTTACTGTCGCAAATTTTAAATACGCCAGGGATTGCCTTTTCTATAGTAAATTTTTCAAAAAATAATTTTCTACTGTCGCAAATTTTAATTACGCCACGGATTGCCTTTTCTATAGTAAATTATTCAAAAAATAATTTTCTATTGTCGCAAATTTTAATTGCGCCAGGGATTGCCTTTTCTACAGTAAATTTTTCAAAAAATAATTTTATACTGTCGCAAATTTTAAATACGCCAGGGATTGCCTCTTCTGTAGTAAATTTTGCAAAAAATAATTTTTTACTGTCGCAAATTTTAAATACGTCAGGGATTGCCTTTTCTACAGTAAATTTTTCAAAAAATAATTTTATACTGTCGCAAATTTTAAATACGCCAGGGATTGCCTTTTTTATAGTAAATTATTCAAAGAATAATTTTCTACTGTCGCAAATTTTAAATAAGCCAGGGATTTCCTTTTCTAAAGTAAATTATACAAAAATTAATTTTCTACTGTCGCAAATTTTAATTGCGCCAGGGTTTGCCTTTTCTATAGTAAATTTTTCAAAAAATAATTTTCTACTGTCGCAAATTTTAATTGCGCCAGGGCTTGCCTTTTCTATAGTAAATTTTTCAAAAAATAATTTTTACTGTCGCAAATTTTAAATCCGCCAGGGATTGCCTTTTCTATAGTAAATTTTTCAAAAAATAATTTTTTACTGTCGCAAATTTTAAATACGCCAGGGATTGCCTTTTCTATAGTAAATTTTTCAAAAAATAATTTTCTACTGTCGCAAATTTTAATTACGCCACGGATTGCCTTTTCTATAGCAAATTATTCAAAAAATAATTTTCTATTTTCGCAAATTTTAATTGCGCCAGGGATTGCCTTTTCTACAGTAAATTTTTCAAAAAATAATTTTATACTGTCGCAAATTTTAAATACGCCAGGGATTGCCTCTTCTGTAGTAAATTTTGCAAAAAATAATTTTTTACTTTCGCAAATTTTAAATACGTCAGGGATTGCCTTTTCTATAGTAAATTTTTCAAAAAATAATTTTATACTGTCGCAAATTTTAAATACGCCAGGGATTGCCTTTTTTATAGTAAATTATTCAAAAAATAATTTTCTACTGTCGCAAATTTTAAATAAGCCAGGGATTTCCTTTTCTAAAGTAAATTATACAAAAATTAATTTTCTACTGTCGCAAATTTTAATTGCGCCAGGGTTTGCCTTTTCTATAGTAAATTTTTCAAAAAATAATTTTTTACTGTCGCAAATTTTAAATACGCCAGGGATTGCCTTTTCTATAGTAAATTATTCAAAAAATAATTTTATATGCCAGGGATTGCCTTTTCTATAGTAAATTTTTCAAAAAATAATTTTCTACTGTCGCAAATTTTAATTGCGCCAGGGATTGCCTTTTCTATAGCAAATTTTTCAAAAAATAATTTTTTACTGTCGCAAATTTTAAATACGCCAGGGATTGCCTTTTCTACAGTAAATTTTTCAAAACATAATTTTATACTGTCGCAAATTTTAAATCCGCCAGGGATTGCCTTTTCTATAGTAAATTATTCAAAAAATAATTTTTTACTGTCGCAAATTTTAATTGCGCCAGGGATTGCCTTTTCTATAGTAAATTATTCAAAAAATAATTTTTTACTGTCGCAAATTTTAATTGCGCCTGGGATTGCCTTTTCTATAGTAAATTATTCAAAAAATAATTTTTTACTGTCGAAAATTTTAATTGCGCCAGGGATTGAATTTTCTATAGTAAATTTTTCAAAAAATATTTTTTTATTGTCGCAAATTTTAAATACGCCAGGGATTGCCTTTTCTAAAGTAAATTTTTCAAAAAATAATTTTGTACTGTCGCAAATTTTAATTGCGCCAGGGATTGCCTTTTCTATAGTAAATTTTTCACAAATTAATTTTTTACTGTCGCAAATTTTAAATACGCCAGGGATTGCCTTTTCTATAGTAAATTATTCAAAAAATAATTTTTTACTGTCGCAAATTTTAAATACGCCAGGGATTGCCTTTTCTACAGTAAATTTTTCAAAAAATAATTTTATACTGTCGCAAATTTTAAATACGCCAGGGATTGCCTTTTCTATAGTAAATTATTCAAAAAATAATTTTCTACTGTCGCAAATTTTAATTGCGCCAGGGATTGCCTTTTCTATAGTAAATTATTCAAAAAATAATTTTTTACTGTCGCAAATTTTAAATACGCCAGGGATTGCCTTTTCTATAGTAAATTTTGCAAAAAATAATTTTTTACTGTCGCAAATTTTAAATACGTCAGGGATTGCCTTTTCTATAGTAAATTTTTCAAAAAATAATTTTATACTGTCGCAAATTTTAAATACGCCAGGGATTGCCTTTTCTACAGTAAATTATTCAAAAAATAATTTTTTACTGTCGAAAATTTTAATTGCGCCAGGGATTGACTTTTCTATAGTAAATTTTTCAAAAAATATTTTTTTATTGTCGCAAATTTTAAATACGCCAGGGATTGCCTTTTCTAAAGTAAATTTTTCAAAAAATAATTTTCTACTGTCGCAAATTTTAACTGCGCCAGGGATTGCCTTTTCTATAGTAAATTTTTCACAAATTAATTTTTTACTGTCGCAAATTTTAAATACGCCAGGGATTGCCTTTTCTATAGTAAATTATTCAAAAAATAATTTTTTACTTTCGCAAATTTTAAATACGCCAGGGATTGCCTTTTCTACAGTAAATTTTTCAAAAAATAATTTTATACTGTCGCAAATTTTAAATACGCCAGGGATTGCCTTTTCTATAGTAAATTATTCAAAAAATAATTTTCTACTGTCGCAAATTTTAATTGCGCCAGGGATTGCCTTTTCTATAGTAAATTATTCAAAAAATAATTTTTTACTGTCGCAAATTTTAAATACGCCAGGGATTGCCTTTTCTATAGTAAATTTTGCAAAAAATAATTTTTTACTGTCGCAAATTTTAAATACGTCAGGGATTGCCTTTTCTATAGTAAATTTTTCAAAAAATAATTTTATACTGTCGCCAATTTTAAATACGCCAGGTATTGCCTTTTCTGTAGTAAATTATTCAAAAAATAGTTTTCTACTGTCGCAAATTTTAATTGCGCCAGGGATTGCCGTTTCTATAGTAAATTATTCAAAAAATAATTTTTTACTGTCGCAAATTTTAAATACGCCAGGGATTGCCTTGTCTATTGTAAATTTTTCAAAAAATAATTTTCTACTGTCGCAAATTTTAAGTGCGCCAGGGATTGCCTTTTCTATAGTAAATTTTTCACAAATTAATTTTTTACTGTCGCAAATTTTAAATACGCCAGGGATTGCCATTTCTACAGTAAATTTTTCAAAAAATAATTTTATACTGTCGCAAATTTTAAATACGCCAGCAATTGCCTTTTCTATAGTAAATTTTTCAAAAAATATTTTTTTATTGTCGCAAATTTTAAATACGCCAGGGATTGCCTTTTCTAAAGTAAATTTTTCAAAAAATAATTTTCTACTGTCGCAAATTTTAACTGCGCCAGGATTGCCTTTTCTATAGTAAATTATTCAAAAAATAATTTTCTACTGTCGCAAATTTTAATTGCGCCAGGGATTGCCTTTTCTATAGTAAATTATTCAAAAAATAATTTTTTACTGTCGCAAATTTTAAATACGCCAGGGATTGCCTTTTCTATAGTAAATTTTGCAAAAAATAATTTTTTACTGTCGCAAATTTTAAATACGTCAGGGATTGCCTTTTCTATAGTAAATTTTTCAAAAAATAATTTTATACTGTCGCAAATTTTAAATACGCCAGGGATTGCCTTTTCTACAGTAAATTATTCAAAAAATAATTTTTTTACTGTCGAAAACTTTAATTGCGCCAGGGATTGCCTTTTCTATAGTAAATTTTTAAAAAAAATATTTTTTTATTGTCGCAAATTTTAAATACGCCAGGGATTGCCTTTTCTAAAGTAAATTTTTCAAAAAATAATTTTCTACTGTCGCAAATTTTAACTGCGCCAGGGATTGCCTTTTCTATAGTAAATTTTTCACAAATTAATTTTTTACTGTCGCAAATTTTAAATACGCCAGGGATTGCCTTTTCTATAGTAAAATTATTCAAAAAATAATTTTTTACTGTCGCAAATTTTAAATACGCCAGGGATTGCCTTTTCTACAGTAAATTTTTCAAAAAATAATTTTATACTGTCGCAATTATTAAATACGCCAGGGATTGCCTTTTCTATAGTAAATTATTCAAAAAATAATTTTCTACTGTCGCAAATTTTAATTGCGCCAGGGATTGCCTTTTCTATAGTAAATTATTCAAAAAATAATTTTTTACTGTCGCAAATTTTAAATACGCCAGGGATTGCCTTTTCTATAGTAAATTTTGCAAAAATAATTTTTTACTGTCGCAAATTTTAAATACGTCAGGGATTGCCTTTTCTATAGTAAATTTTTCAAAAAATAATTTTATACTGTCGCCAATTTTAAATACGCCAGGGATTGCCTTTTCTATAGTAAATTATTCAAAAAATAATTTTCTACTGTCGCAAATTTTAATTGCGCCAGGGATTGCCCTTTCTATAGTAAATTATTCAAAAAATAATTTTTTACTGTCGCAAATTTTAAATTACGCCAGGGATTGCCTTTTCTATAGTAAATTTTTCAAAAAATAATTTTCTACTGTCGCAAATTTTAATTACGCCACGGATTGCCTTTTCTATAGTAAATTATTCAAAAAATAATTTTCTATTGTCGCAAATTTTAATTGCGCCAGGGATTGCCTTTTCTACAGTAAATTTTTCAAAAATAATTTTTATACTGTCGCAAATTTTAAATACGCCAGGGATTGCCTTTTTTATAGTAAATTATTCAAAAAATAATTTTCTACTGTCGCAAATTTTAAATACGCCAGGATTTCCTTTTCTATAGTAAGATTATACAAAAAATAATTTTCTACTGTCGCAAATTTTAATTGCGCCAGGGATTGCCTTTTCTATAGTAAATTTTTCAAAAAATAATTTTATACTGTCGCAAATTTTAATTGCGCCAGGGATTGCCTTTTCTATAGTAAATTTTTCAAAAAATAATTTTTTACTGTCGCAAATTTTAAATACGCCAGGGATTGCCTTTTCTATAGTAAATTTTTCAAAAAATAATTTTCTACTGTCGCAAATTTTAATTGCGCCAGGGATTGCCTTTTCTATAGTAAATTTTTCAAAAAATAATTTTTTACTGTCGCAAATTTTAAATACGCCAGGGATTGCCTTTTCTATAGTAAATTTTTCAAAAAATAATTTTCTACTGTCGCAAATTTTAATTACGCCACGGATTGCCTTTTCTATAGTAAATTATTCAAAAAATAATTTTCTATTTTCGCAAATTTTAATTGCGCCAGGGATTGCCTTTTCTACAGTACAATTTTTCAAAAAAATAATTTTATACTGTCGCAAATTTTAAATACGCCAGGGATTGTCTCTTCTGTAGTAAATTTTGCAAAAAATAATTTTTACTGTCGCAAATTTTAAATACGTCAGGGATTGCCTTTTCTATAGTAAATTTTTCAAAAAATAATTTTATACTGTCGCAAATTTTAAATACGCCAGGGATTGCCTTTTTTATAGTAAATTATTCAAAAAATAATTTTCTACTGTCGCAAATTTTAAATAAGCCAGGGATTTCCTTTTCTAAAGTAAATTATACAAAAATAATTTTCTACTGTCGCAAATTTTAATTGCGCCAGGGTTTGCCTTTTCTATAGTAAATTTTTCAAAAAATAATTTTTTACTGTCGCAAATTTTAAATACGCCAGGGATTGCCTTTTCTATAGTAAATTATTCAAAAAATAATTTTATACGCCAGGGATTGCCTTTTCAATAGTAAATTTTTCAAAAAATAGTTTTCTACTGTCGCAAATTTTAATTGCGCCAGGGATTGCCTTTTCTATAGCAAATTTTTCAAAAAATAATTTTTTACTGTCGCAAATTTTAATTGCGCCCAGGGATTGCCTTTTCTATAGTAAATTATTCAAAAAATAATTTTTTACTGTCGAAAATTTTAATTGCGCCAGGGATTGCCTTTTCTATAGTAAATTTTTCAAAAAATATTTTTTTATTGTCGCAAATTTTAAATACGCCAGGGATTGCCTTTTCTAAAGTAAATTTTTCAAAAAATAATTTTGTACTGTCGCAAATTTTAATTGCGCCAGGGATTGCCTTTTCTATAGTAAATTTTTCACAAATTAATTTTTACTGTCGCAAATTTAAGTACGCCAGGATTGCCTTTTCTATAGTAAATTATTCAAAAAATAATTTTTTACTGTCGCAAATTTTAAATACGCCAGGGATAGCCTTTTCTACAGTAAATTTTTCAAAAAATAATTTTATACTGTCGCAAATTTAAATACGCCAGGGATTGCCTTTTCTATAGTAAATTATTCAAAAAATAATTTTCTACTGTCGCAAATTTTTAATTGCGCCAGGGATTGCCTTTTCCATAGTAAATTATTCAAAAAAATAATTTTTTTACTGTCGCAAATTTTAAATACGCCAGGGGATTGCCTTTTCTATAGTAAATTTTGCAAAAAATAATTTTTTACTGTCGCAAATTTTAAATACGTCAGGGATTGCCTTTTCTATAGTAAATTTTTCAAAAAATAATTTATACTGTCGCAAATTTTAAATACGCCAGGGATTGCCTTTTCTACAGTAAATTATTCAAAAAATAATTTTTTACTGTCGAAAATTTTAATTGCGCCAGGGATTGCCTTTTCCTATAGTAAATTTTTCAAAAAATATTTTTTTATTGTCGCAAATTTTTAAATACGCCAGGGATTGCCTTTTCTAAAGTAAATTTTTCAAAAAATAATTTTCTACTGTCGCAAATTTTTAACTGCGCCAGGGATTGCCTTTTCTATAGTAAATTTTTCACAAATTAATTTTTTACTGTCGCAAATTTTAAATACGCCAGGGATTGCCTTTTCTATAGTAAATTATTCAAAAAATAATTTTTTACTGTCGCAAATTTTAAATAAGCCAGGGATTGCCTTTTCTACAGTAAATTTTTTCAAAAAATAATTTTATACTGTCGCAAATTTTAAATACGGCCAGGGATTGCCTTTTCTATAGTAAATTATTCAAAAAATAATTTTCTACTGTCGCAAATTTTAATTGCGCCAGGGATTGCCTTTTCTATAGTAAATTATTCAAAAAATAATTTTTTACTGTCGCAAATTTTAAATACGCCAGGGATTGCCTTTTTCTATAGTAAATTTTGCAAAAAATAATTTTTTACTGTCGCAAATTTTAAATACGTCAGGGATTGCCTTTTCTATAGTAAATTATTCAAAAAATAATTTTTGCTGTCGCAAATTTTAATTGCGCCAGGGCTTGCCTTTTTCTATAGTAAATTTTTCAAAAAATAATTTTTACTGTCGCAAATTTTAAATCCGCCAGGGATTGCCTTTTCTATAGTAAATTTTTCAAAAAATAATTTTATACTGTCGCAAATTTTAATTGCGCCAGGGATTGCCTTTTCTATAGTAAATTTTTCAAAAAATAATTTTTTACTGTCGCAAATTTTAAATACGCCAGGGATTGCCTTTTCTATAGTAAATTTTTCAAAAAATAATTTTCTACTGTCGCAAATTTTAATTGCGCCAGGGGATTGCCTTTTCTATAGTAAATTTTTTCAAATAATAATTTTTTACTGTCGCAAATTTTAAATACGCCAGGGATTGCCTTTTCTATAGTAAATTTTTCAAAAAATAATTTTCCACTGTCGCAAATTTTAATTACGCCACGGATTGCCTTTTCTATAGTAAATTATTCATAAAATAATTTTCTATTGTCGCAAATTTTAATTGCGCCAGGGATTGCCTTTTCTACAGTAAATTTTTCAAAAAATAATTTTATACTGTCGCAAATTTTAAATACGCCAGGGATTGCCTCTTCTGTAGTAAATTTTGCAAAAAATAATTTTTTACTGTCGCAAATTTTAAATACGTCAGGGATTGCCTTTTCTATAGTAAATTATTCAAAAAATAATTTTATACGCCAGGGATTGCCTTTTCTATAATAAATTTTTCAAAAAATAGTTTTCTACTGTCGCAAATTTTAATTGCGCCAGGGATTGCCTTTTCTATAGCAAATTTTTCAAAAAATAATTTTTTACTGTCGCAAATTTTAAATACGCCAGGGATTGGCTTTTCTACAGTAAATTTTTCAAAACATAATTTTATACTGTCGCAAATTTTAAATCCGCCAGGGATTGCCTTTTCTATAGTAAATTATTCAAAAAATAATTTTTTACTGTCGCAAATTTTAAATACGCCAGGGATTGCCTTTTCTATAGTAAATTATTCAAAAAATAATTTTATACGCCAGGGATTGCCTTTTCTATAGTAAATTTTTCAAATAATAATTTTTTACTGTCGCAAATTTTAAATACGCCAGGGATTGCCTTTTCTATAGTAAATTTTTCAAAAAATAATTTTCCACTGTCGCAAATTTTAATTACGCCACGGATTGCCTTTTCTATAGTAAATTATTCATAAAATAATTTTCTATTGTCGCAAATTTTAATTGCGCCAGGGATTGCCTTTTCTACAGTAAATTTTTCAAAAAATAATTTTATACTGTCGCAAATTTTAAATACGCCAGGGATTGCCTCTTCTGTAGTAAATTTTGCAAAAAATAATTTTTTACTGTCGCAAATTTTAAATACGTCAGGGATTGCCTTTTCTATAGTAAATTATTCAAAAAATAATTTTATACGCCAGGGATTGCCTTTTCTATAATAAATTTTTCAAAAAATAGTTTTCTACTGTCGCAAATTTTAATTGCGCCAGGGATTGCCTTTTCTATAGCAAATTTTTCAAAAAATAATTTTTTACTGTCGCAAATTTTAAATACGCCAGGGATTGGCTTTTCTACAGTAAATTTTTCAAAACATAATTTTATACTGTCGCAAATTTTAAATCCGCCAGGGATTGCCTTTTCTATAGTAAATTATTCAAAAAATAATTTTTTACTGTCGCAAATTTTAAATACGCCAGGGATTGCCTTTTCTATAGTAAATTATTCAAAAAATAATTTTATACGCCAGGGATTGCCTTTTCTATAGTAAATTTTTCAAAAAATAGTTTTCTACTGTCGCAAATTTTAATTGCGCCAGGGATTGCCTTTTCTATAGTAAATTTTTCACAAATTAATTTTTTACTGTCGCAAATTTTAAATACGCCAGGTATTGCCTTTTCTATAGTAAATTATTCAAAAAATAATTTTTTACTGTCGCAAATTTTAAATACGCCAGGGATTGCCTTTTCTACAGTAAATTTTTCACAAATTAATTTTTTACTGTCGCAAATTTTAAATACGCCAGGGATTGCCTTTTCTATAGTAAATTATTCAAAAAATAATTTTTTACTGTCGCAAATTTTAAATACGTCAGGGATTGCCTTTTCTATAGTAAATTATTCAAAAAATAATTTTATACGCCAGGGATTGCCTTTTCTATAATAAATTTTTCAAAAAATAGTTTTCTACTGTCGCAAATTTTAATTGCGCCAGGGATTGCCTTTTCTATAGCAAATTTTTCAAAAAATAATTTTTTACTGTCGCAAATTTTAAATACGCCAGGGATTGGCTTTTCTACAGTAAATTTTTCAAAACATAATTTTATACTGTCGCAAATTTTAAATCCGCCAGGGATTGCCTTTTCTATAGTAAATTATTCAAAAAATAATTTTTTACTGTCGCAAATTTTAAATACGCCAGGGATTGCCTTTTCTATAGTAAATTATTCAAAAAATAATTTTATACGCCAGGGATTGCCTTTTCTATAGTAAATTTTTCAAAAAATAGTTTTCTACTGTCGCAAATTTTAATTGCGCCAGGGATTGCCTTTTCTATAGTAAATTTTTCACAAATTAATTTTTTACTGTCGCAAATTTTAAATACGCCAGGTATTGCCTTTTCTATAGTAAATTATTCAAAAAATAATTTTTTACTGTCGCAAATTTTAAATACGCCAGGGATTGCCTTTTCTACAGTAAATTTTTCACAAATTAATTTTTTACTGTCGCAAATTTTAAATACGCCAGGGATTGCCTTTTCTATAGTAAATTATTCAAAAAATAATTTTTTACTGTCGCAAATTTTAAATACGCCAGGGATTGCCTTTTCTACAGAAAATTTTTCAAAAAATAATTTTATAGTGTCGCAAATTTTATATACGCCAGGGATTGCCTCTTCTATAGTAAATTATTCAAAAAATAATTTTCTACTGTTGCAAATTTTAATTGCGCCAGGGATTGCCTTTTCTATAGTAAATTATTCAAAAAATAATTTTTTGCTGTCGCAAATTTTAAATACGCCAGGGATTGCCTTTTCTATAGTAAATTTTTCACAAATTAATTTTTTACTGTCGCAAATTTTAAATAAGCCAGGGATTGCCTTTC
>CAWVNZ010002184.1:0-127685 GCA_963930735.1 Dioctria linearis
TGTAGTTAAAAGTATGTTTTTTGTCTTATCTAAATTAAATTTTATCAGATTAGAGCCTGGGAAGGGATGAGATGAAATTAAATGTAAAATTTCAATATATTTGTATGAATGCATTTTAAATCAATTCTTCCCGGAAGTAAACGTGAACCATGATCAATTCCTTCTTCTAAACGATAGTATTCCATAGGGATCCATTCTGGTCTCACTGTATACCTACATACATATATTCAAAAATGATTTACCTCGCATTCGCCCTATCAAAAATATTGCACATTGTTGTGTAAAATGCAAGTTACCCACAAAGAGGTGAAATGACACCTTATCAACAGCTTCTGAATATTTGACTGGTTTGACTCTTAGAACTTTGGCAGATAGCAAAAACAGGAAATTAGAGTGAAATTTTTGAATATCATTCAAATAAATAGCGAGACTTTAGCAAAATTTAGAAAATTATAATTTGACTTCAGTTTTTAAGTAGTAAGTAGTCTTCCAGAAGGATATATTTTGGCTCCAGTGCTTCTTAAATTTTTCAAATTAAAAGACATAATTAATTAGCTTTGCGTCTGAGATGTTAGCAAAGTGCATTCGACATATTCAAGGGCTTATAATGAGCCGCTAGTGTTGTTTTTAAGTGACAATCTAAACCAATAATAAAAATATTTCAAATTTTAAAATCATTTTGTTTTTTCCGACGAATTTTTCATCATTATATTTTTCTTCGACATTAATTTTACAAGAGCCCCTCAGTTATCTCATAAAAGAAATGACTATAAATGGAGCAACTACCAAAGTTTTTCTTACAATCTATTATTAACATCGCACAACTTAATCTCACTCACAGAAAGTGTTGCAATGCAACAAATGATATCATTTCTAGTCATACTTGAACTATATAAAAAAAAAATACTAATAAAAATTTCATCCATTCAAAAATGAAATGAAGTCATCAAAATTGCCATACCTCAACACCAACATTCATAGAAACCCTCAGGTCTAGTGTTTACCATCATATTAATTTAAATAACCCATTTTTGCCAGCCTCAATAAATCTAGCCTTCTAATCTTCCAACTCTGACCACCAAAACTCACTTGCTTAACTCAAATGAGTCGAATTCAATTACATATATTCTTACCCTTCTTACCCAGTATCTCAGCCATGCTATATTCATGCATAAAGGATCTGGGTAAAGTGGCATAAAAAGAACCCTTAAAGCAACGGATTGTGGTTGATGCAATTAAAACCGTTGTAGCAGAAGTAACCGCTAAGCAGCCGTAAAAAAATTAGTGCACAACTAAAAATGCAACCTTTTTCCCTTAACGCTGCGGCTAAGTGTGTGCTCATGGAAGGGCAATGCTACAGAAAAACCAGAAACCAAAAAGTTTTGTATATGTACGTCTGTCTGTCCGGTTAAATTAGAAGGACCAACGACATAGTGGCGGAGCTCAAGGATTAAAAAAAACAGATTTGAGGCATTCTGCTCCTGCAATGCAGAGGGCAAAAATCATCTAATTTATTCCATCGCAGGGATTCTTTTCTTTGTATGTAATTAGAGCTGTCTTATCGGTATCAACGGTAACTCACGGAGATGCCAAAATAGACATCCCGTCCCACGACATTGTCTTTCTCCCATAAAGTGACCAGAATATTATTAGAGCTGTCATCCTAAATCTAAAAGAGGCGTTACAAGAACAAATTGCTTTTTGCTTGTTGAAATACTCCCCCGTTTTCTATTCATGCGATGACTCCTATTTACTGGACCGTCTTAAATTTTCAGAGGAAGATTGGGGGTAAATTAGAAAACGTGTTCAAAAAAAAGACCTTGGTGTCCATTTCTTCGTATATAAATTTTAAAGACACCATTTTCCGGGTGTGATATGGGATGAATTGTGTTCACCTGCAATAGATAGAAAAATTCTTTTAAAAGGACACAACATTTCTTATGGGAGAATGAGAGGGTCAGAATTCACTGAAAGTACAACGAAAAGATGGAATAGAAAAATCATAACACGTTCATCGGTTAAAAATAAAATCTTGATTCCATCACAAAGACTTTAAGGAAAGTCAATCAACTTACGAGATAAGGATTCACCTGATGTAAACCAAAACAGAAATCAACTCCTTTTGGAGTCATCCAACCACGAAAGATTGGGCATCTGATATTGAAGCATTTCCCTTTAAAGGTGCTTCTCTGATGTTTACTGACTGGAAGAAATCATGTTTGGGTAGATTCTGCTGAGAGTATTTTGTGTTCAGAATTGAACTCATCAAATCGATGCTGCTCCTGCGGATTGCAGAGGATGGCACTGAACTCAAATACCTACGTACGTGCAGCAGCTACGGGATAGTGATTGTCAGAATTTATAAACAGAAAGTTTTTAGAATTTTGTAGGATATTTTAGATTTCAACCCAATGGAAAAATGTCCTCAGGATGTTGTTTTTTTTTAGCTTACGTGATCTAAAATAAAAATTTCAGAGTATGCGGCTGATTGAGCAGTTGTTCGAAGGTCATAAAGTTCTGCATACAATGAGCTTTTGACGTTTGTCCGTATACCCCGTACTTTTTCAGATACAGGGTGTTTTGTGAAACCAAGCATATTTTCTTAATAAGCCTGCAACTCCGAAACGGTTGATATGTGTTTAATTGTGTCTAATGGTTGTTACCAAACAATTTTATCACAAATCAAACCAAAGATTTGTAACTGTATCAACATTTTATTACAAAATATTTTTATAATTGAAACACAAAATTGAAAAAAATTTACTTAAATGGTACCGTTTCCAAAATTTTCCAATAATGAAGGAGGCGATAGGTCATGTCGAGAAATGAAAAAAATTGTATGGCAGGGGGGGGGGGGGGGGGTTCATTCTCAACCCTTTCCGAGATAATCGGGGTTAAAGGACTACGGGTACGTGAAGCGTAGGTTTGTACTAAAACAGTTATATCTCCTAAACGACAAACAGTAGAAAGATGGTCGGGGTGATAATTTATAGAGAACCTCCTGCCCTTTGTTTCAGTGTGTCAGTGCTTCTTCTACAGTATGTAGTTTTGAAGAAGAACGGTCTGCCAAACTTCAAGTTTCAGCTTTTGTACCTAATTTTTTTTGTGTTTGAAGCAAAAAAAAACTAAAATAAAAACCTATAATTTTTTTTTTCTGTCTTACTCCTGTTAGAAGCTAAGATTGTTTTCTTTAAAACACACTTTGATTTCATTTTGTACCTTTCACCGTTTATGAGTTATCACACAAAACTTCTTCCACTACATGTAGAAGAAAATCGGGATAAGTATTATAAAATCATAAAATACACGCCTCTCATTTTGAATACAAAGTAGAAAGTATGACAAATCGTTATTTTCTACCTGCTGGCATCTCTTTTGCTTGGAAATCTGCGTAAATTTGTAATCAAGGATGGCTTACCTGACATGCTTTTAAAGAAACAAACAATTTATGACTTGCAACTCATCTTATAACGGGGTTTATATTACTTGGACTTTTTGGAAAATGATCTTCGAGATGTTATGGACGATCTACCTCTATCAATAAGAAGAGATATCATTTACCAGCACGATGGAGCACCTGGACACACCGGACGAAGTATCCTGCAGTGGATGAACACCAATTACCGAAATAAGTGGATTGTACGGCACGGTCCTTTTCCTTGGCCACCACGGTCTCCTGATTTAACACCCTTAGACTTTCACCTCTGGGGAACTATGAAGGAGATTCTGTACGTGTGCGTCGGAAATATCATCAAGAGACGAACTTGTACACAGAGTCCAAGAAACTTCCAACAAAATTAAAGAGGATTTGGCAGCAACTGATCTTAAAAGATCTATTAAGCGTAGAGCTTTACTTTGTATTCAAAATGACGAGGGGCATTTTGAAAATATTTTAAATAGTTAATGTTATTAATTGTTCCTATCTCGATCATAATAAATAAAAATAAAAATGTTGTTTATGGTTTTAATACTATTGCATATTTTCTTGCAAGGTAGACTTTTCATGCATTGGAATAATTTTTGTGTCATAACTTACAAACGGTGAAAGGTACAACAGGAAAACAAAGTGCGTTTTAAAGAAAGCAATCATAGCTTCTAACAGGAGAAAGACAGAAAAAAATTATAAGGTTTTTATTTTAGTTTTTTTGCTTCAAACACAAAAAAATTAGGTACAAAAGCTGAAACTTGAAGTTTGGCAGACCGTTTCTTCAAAACTACATGCTGTAGAAGAAGCACTGACACACTGAAACAAAGGGCAGGAGGTTCTCTATAAATTAGCACCCCGACCATCTTTCTACTGTTTGTCGTTTAGGAGATATAACTGTTTTAGTACAAATCTACACTTCACGTACCCTTAGTCCTTCAACCCCGATTATCTCGGAAAAGGGTTGAGAATGAACCCCCCTCTGCCATACAATTTTTTTCATTTCTCCACATAACCTATCGCCTCCTTCATTATTATCCACCACTTGTGAAACACCCGTATATAGGTGCTCTGCCAAGAAAATAATTTTAGATAAAAGTACAAAGTACAAAAGTACAAAAAATGTTAAATTTACAATAAACTAACCCGACCCTAAAATTATAAACATTTTCCAAGTTATTTTCCAGTAGATTGACCTCTCCTTCATTCTGTTTACAGCGATTTCTGTAAATATTTTTCCGCTCAACAACACATAATTGAACTCTCATAATTCATCTGCAATTTTATCAGATTAGAACAATTCAACCTTGGCATCATTTTCAATTCCAATAAATTTTTGCTTTCATTTTATTTTTGAAGTGTTTATCTTTATACTTCACTGCAAATGTAGCTCCATACGAAAATTCATAGTCTTCATGGCATTTCTTTGGAAACTGTATTTAAAATCCAATTTCGCTAGCAAACTGAGAAATGGTCACAAAGTGGTAACACCTACAGGATATGTAGATACTCCTGAAATATGAAATTTATTTGAAATACAAACATCAATCTAATATTCTGATTTTGTATAGACGCAGACTACTTTTAATCGCGTGTGAGAAATGTTACCAAATGAACACAGTATCCGAAATTAGATATTATTTTATAAGTTAGTTAATTGGCGTTGTGCTGTAACTGTTAAATGAAAGCTGTGTTCATTCTGTAATATAATTTTTAAAATCTTGTGAAAGCTATGTTACTGTATTGGTAACTTCGTGACCATGTGAAAGAAATTTAATAAAATGACGGAAGCCTCTCAATTTTTATTAATGCAATATGCAAAAATTCGTTTATTCAAAACTTTGTACACCACTTCCTCCATTTGTAGCTTTTTCTGTACAGAAAACTAGATCTAGAACTATTCTATTATTCATTGGTCGTAGCTACTTTTGTGTTGTTTTGGAATCACAACCACAATCAAGTCTTGGCAACTATCGACCGTTGAAATAATGTCGTAAAAATTTTTTTATTTTTATGATACTGGAAGAAGTTGGCGCTTTCTTATACTTTATTTCCCCTTCAAATAGGACATTTCAAAATAACATTATTCATTTTTACACTCTTTCGGCAGAAAACATCAAGGATGCTTCTAAAGTAAACATTTTATCTTATTTTGTGGTGGAAAGATGTATAAATAAAACCCGGGTGATAAGAGTTATAAATCACCCTCAAGGTACTTCTAGTCATTGAAATTATTTAAAACACGTCCGTACCTTCTGTTAACAAATTTATAATATTCTTGTCTCGTCTTCATTCGGCTTCCTCATCTACACACGGAGTCGAGTTTGAAAGCCCTTCTAGTTTCTATTCAAACGTGATAAGGGGAATAGAGGGATTTGTAGGCGTGTGCCTACTTATATCACGTTAAGTTTAGGTTGCATTACAGGACTGAGTTCTGAGTTGTATTTTATTTTAAAGACTTGTTATTGCAATTTTTTCGAAATTAATATGCTGAGCAGATTCCTTCTGCAGAAGAACTCAGTCCCAAAAAAAAAATTGACAAATGTTTATCTACCCGAAAATGTAATCTTATAGGGGAGAATACCTATGACAAAAAGTGAAATTAAAGTGGGGGTACTTTTACATATTATGGAAAAAGAATTCATTTTCGTTTTCCATACAACCACCATCACCGGAACTAAATCAATTTGCCAAGCTTTTTTAAAGGCATAATAATTTGCATAATGTGAGTATCTCCTTGGAAAGTGATCTGTTGAGCTTACCATTGCCAAACATTTGAATATAGAGGCTTTGATTCGATAGTAGTAGTAAGATTACGGCAACTATCGTAGTACTTAAGTATCATCCTTTAGTGGTCATTGTACATACCAGATTTTTCTCTTATTAATCCCAGAATTGGGAAAAAACACTTAAATAAACAATTTTTTGTGATATTTTAACCAGTTACGCCATCTATTGGATAGCAAGCATATTAAGAAGCAGCTTTTTTTCATCCTAAAATGCCGAAAGATATTTAGAAAGGTAGCTACCACTATCAAACCGTAAAACTTGCAACAAAATATCAGCTCCGGTTGCAAGAAACACTCCCAGGTGGCGCCATCTATCTCTTGCTAATTCGCGCATTCAGTATCTTTCGAAGAATTATTTTCGATATCGACAACATTTGTAGAGCGGTCAACATTCTAGAGAAGGAGAGGATTTCTATCGAGGAGTGTCTTTGAAGTAGCAACTGCGATGAGCATGTGTACACCAATCTTCGCTAAAGACAATCACCTGATGTGTAGATTTGGCAGTTTCGACAAAATGAGCCTTACTAATGTGTCGGTACACATGAGTAATTTTGGTAAATAAAAAGTGCGCATATTCACATTCATATTAGATAAAACATTTGATCATGAATCTAGGTGTCTGGGTTGTAGCCTCTCCAGCTCCCACCAATGGTCCTAATATCTTCCAATGTCCACATTACTCTAAATATTATTCGAAGATTCGTCCAATAGTAAATATCAAGCTATTCTTATAGAAGAAAAAACTGAAAATTAAGTGCCGTCCCATTGAACACCCATCGGCATTAGACTCCGAGTAAAAATCCCAATATTTTTCTGTCTATGCCAATTTGTCAATAAATTTCAAAAGACACAAACTTACGCTACTGTTGCAGCAGCAGCAGTAGCACAGAGTCACGCAATCACAGATCAGAGAAGCCATTTGGGAAAACAAAAATGCAAAAAAAAACAGGATTCAACTATAAAAATCGACAGGATAACTTCATTTCTTTAGATCCACCGCCATCTTTCTGGAGCTTCATAGTATAACTTTTCTCATCCTACTTTTTATGTTTTTATTTTTCAAACTTTTATTGGGGTCCTTTATGTGCTTGTCAATGGCATCTTAGATTAACTTGGCCCATAAAACGTAAAAGTTTCGATTGTAATCGGACCGACGACGACGTCGAAAGCGAAGCAGTAAAGACAGATACGCATAAAAAATAAGTGAATTTCACCATAATAAAGTGCTCATGAAAATGACAACTAATTTGAAAGAAATCTTATTCCACTGGATAAAAGGAAAAAAAAGATCAATGGGAGGATGTCTAACGACAAAATGGTAAGGTTTCCATGGAGGAAGTCTGTATAAAAGTTTGTTTGGATTTTATGAATCTGGCACTTGTTTATCGAGTTTTAACTATCAATGGGTGGCGAAAACTTTCAAATCTTAGGAATAAGAGAAAAAACATGATTTTCGTTTTATATTTACAAAGCGAAGAAATATATCGATGAAAGCTGAACGCGTATACTTTAGTTCTTTTTGAATAAAGTTTTCTACAATTTCATAATTTTAGCGACATATTGTTTTGAAATGTCATATCGATTGTCATAGACACTGTCATAACTTCTCGCATGCAAAGAGAACCTTTTTTATGACATGCAACCAAATCTATCCCAAGAAGATACATACTTTTTCTAATAGGTAGGATAAGATATAATAGACAATGATGAGTGTAATAGACAATTGAGATTTACATAAAGTCTAATTGATCTGAACTAAGCCGACGATGTCTGTTTAGTAGATCACCCTAAGTCCGTCTGTCCGAAGACAAAAGAAATGTGGAAAAACATATAGGTTGGCGCTATCAGATAACTTCTGCTATCTCAGTAGGGTAATTCTCGTATGAATGGACATGAAAGAGGTCGTAACTTCCCATAAAAGTAAAGCAAAAGTTGCTGCGACCAGCTTGAGATAGATACGGAATCACAAGGAAATTTCAGTTGGAACCATAAGCTTCGGTATTCTGCTCTAATGTAAAGCCGGTTATAACGTATGGTTGCGAAATGTACCTAGCAGACGTAGATAACACATCTTTTATGAACATTAATAAATAAGTGTCTGCATCGAATCCAAAATATATGTCAGAGATACCAAATATGGAACTAAGTACCACAAGGTCAACAACGAAAAAAAACGTTAAACTGAATAGGTCACAAGTTCTGTAGTAAAACAACAACAACCAAGCCCTGGACTGGAACCGAATTTGAAGACCTAGGACTACTTGAACGAGAATAATATTTCAGAAAACTACTGCTTACGCTAAAGTCCCAAGAGGGATTATAGAAGTATTTACAGTACATATATATCATCCGTTCTGGTTGTACTACTGGCAAAGTGACGAAAATATATATAAAAAAATAGGCACCCACAAAACTCAAATATGCACATTAAAATGTGTCCATCTCCAAGATTAGCTGAGATCTTCATGTCTTCCAGACCAAATTATTGGAAAATATTAATGGGAAAAGTGCACATGAAGTAAAATATGAGACAAGAAATATTCATGTTTAGAGTAATTATAAAACGCGTACGAACCATGTATAACATAATATCTAGCTATCGGCTTAGGGGCAAAATTAATCCGCGAATTATTTAATTGGAAACTGGCCATTATGTCGTGCGCATTCATATCCTCACGCAATTTCCAGTTTCATTCACTTAAAACAAACATGAAACCGAAACGAACCTTCAAGCGAAACATTCTGATGAGATTTTCTATGAATGAAATATTCGGAAACGTATCTAAAACAGGCTCGAGAAAAATAACACTGACTACGACAACAGCAATAACAAAATGTAAGAAAAGAGCAAAAGCTTCGACATGTTGCAGAATCTTAAACACGACGCAATCAGAGGTTCCCCAAAGGCAATGAATATCCCATTTTCAGCTAAGTCTACAAACCGATGCCGACCCAACCTAGTCCAACATTGGAGGAGCATTTTTAAGGTACGACTTGGCGCATGGATTTTATTTTTCCACTTCACTTGGAGCATGACTGGCGGCGATCTACTTGTATTTATGCAACTAGGTATATATCCAGGTTTAGGCTGACACACATTAAATGTTTATAGCAACAATAAATTGCACAAAACGTTTGCTTGCAATCACTTCCTTTAGTCCTGTCCATATGCATTTAATGCAAATTCTATTGTATCATAAGAGCTCATAAGCGGACCATTATCGCCTTGATGTCCAATAAATCGTGGCAGTTGCGCAAACAAAGTTCAAGCCATAATTTGCAATTTCATGGCTATAGTTACCATGGAGGTCTGACTATATATACCACGTGATAGAGTAAGTCAGCGAGGAGAATCCCGTTTGATAGATTTCCATCTCACCAATGTACAAAATCCTTTGAATGGTCATCAAAGAAATTCTCCAACATGAAATATAACAGAAATGCGTGTTACCCTCTCTCTCATAATTTCTTTCAATGATTTATTATCAAAATTACTTGCCCTACTTGATACAGCATTTATATGAGTTGGAAATAGCCTACAAAAGACGATATAGCGCTATGCACGTACTCTTAGTTTATACACTGAAGATGGACTCGAAAAATTTGCAATTAACCTCACTTGGCTTAAAATGCATCTACTGAACACGTACTTGAGACGGTAGAGAAGATAGGCGCTATCTGGAAGCTCATGGATGAAACCTATTCCCTGTAATCGCTCCTAAGGCATACAACACACCATAAGTGAATGTGCAATTTGTTACTTTCATCAAATCAGATTCTGCAAGAGCTGGAATAATTCGTGTCTGGTAGTTGTACTCCATGTGGCAGTGAGTGATTAATAGTACTGCATTCCCATGTTGCCTGCAATCTAGTGAAAGTAGCTTTCAGCTGAGATCTAATATGATTTTTGTATTTCGTTCTAGACAGATTATGGTGGTCAGAAACAATGGTGAGATTTTTATTTTTCCTTGTGATTGCAACTAAGAATTGCATTGAAAAATTTGTTTTAATTTATGTTTCTGAATTTATGAGTGATTGATAAATTAGATCACTTTGCAATTCCAAAGAAATTCTTCATTTCAAATTTGATACAAAGTTCCCTCATACTTGCCTAGTTGTAAGGTACGTTGGAAAGGAGCTGCCGGTCCGTCGAAGATATCTTCCCCAACACATATCATGCGTAAGCTGGGTTAAGGAGATTTACCAGCATCAATCGGTGACCAGTTATTGTCGGACATTAACAAAAATCGCGTTAATCAGCGCCCTTTATCAGTCAGAGTACACAAAACTAAATCTCTCAGCGAGCTCTAGAGGTGAAGCCAGAAGATCTAAAATAGAATTCTAGCCAGAACATGAATATTAGTCGGACATCCCACAAAAAAAAAGCAATTATATTGGAAATTTTTCATTAACTTTTAGGAAACAACCTATAGTATCAGCAAAATATTGTAAGACATCGATAAAGGGAAGGCTTTAAGCTCATTACTTCTGCACAAATGACTGGTGTGAGCAACGGCGAACGTATGCCTAGGCAATCCATGCAGATTCCTAGGGGTCCAACCTTGGGGGGGGGGGGGGGGGTGCACCAGGCTCCAAAATGGCAAACGCGGAGGGTACGGATGATGCATATACAGGGGCGGATTTACCAATAGGCAGAGCAAGACGGCAAATTTTTGGGGGCCGCAAAATTTTCAATTGATGAAGTAAAAGGAAACGAGATCGAAGTCGCACTATTCGGCAGGATTGTATTCAGAGGAACCGTTATCAACATCATTATCGACAGAAGTACAAGTCCAGCTAGTTGGACCCGCTACATATACCTTGGAATCTCATGATATCAGCGAAGGTGCATGGAGCTTGAAAGCCTTCTATTTAAGAGATTTAGACCTGAATTTGGAAAAAGAGTGCCCCTCCCTCGTACAAGTACTAACATCCTAAAAGCACTTTTTGGACATTTATCCAAATATGGAAATACCACTCCAGGTCATTGTCATTGTACACCAGGGTCATTGTTCGTCATTTTCAGTGCTAAAACAAGTGAACAACTATTTAAAATCCCCAACAGACTAGATTGTGCGCAACTCACTCTCTGTGCTGTACATATACTTAGAAATAACTATTCCAGTATGTGACAATCTAAGCATATGTTTTCATACAACCAACTTTTTTTGCATATAATCTCGTACTTATTTGTGATATTTCTAAGTTGCTTGTTTATTTTCTAAGGTCGATGTACGTTAAATATATTAAAAATAACGGTAACATTTTTGGTTTATCCAATTGTTTAAAAAAAAAGGCCATGACTCTGTTAACCGCCTTGGGGACCTGGTTCTTCATGTCCTGGTCTGGGTGTGGGTGATATGTTTTTTATTAAATAAAAGTGTTTGCCAAATTTATTTCAAAAGGAGTAGGAAGGCTTACGGAAGTGATTTAAAAGCAAAAACGTGGAAAGGCATAAAAATTCTAGGATTCAATGACGTATCAATGTTATTCATAACTTATGTGCCTAGTTTCGAAAATGCAGGGTGTTTCTTAGCAAATTAAGGAAAGTCTTTAACAGTCTTTGCTGGCCTCAAACAAAGAAGAATATTTAGGAAGAAATCTAAATCTATATTGACAGCATGTTGATTGAACACCATCTACATATAAAACTGTAGTCAAATTCGAATACGAAATTACACACCCGCTTTCATTAGATAAAATTATTTAATTTATAAAAAAAAAACAAATGGTGGACGAAAATGGCTGCCCTGAGGAACACCAGAAGCTGCGCGAAATAAAATTTACTGCCACTGCATATATATAACCAAATAAATAATAACAAAGCCAGTTGACAAAAACAGCCGGAGAACTATGAATTCTATATATATTCCAAAGAAGAATTCTCTTCAATTACGAAATGGCAATATAATGGCGACCAGAATTTTACACATTTTCTTAATTGGCAATGTGCCAAATTGGGTAGGTAATGCTTTGAAATAATTTATTATTTCTCTAAATCTTGGCATTTAAATGCGAAAACCCATTTATTTTCTTTAAAAAAACCTCTGTCATTTCCAGAAATGAGTAAATCACTTGCATACATATATCACTCTGGTAAAACATATTCCAAAAAGAAATAAAAACAGACCATATAAAATTTATTTACTTTGAATCTGCGGAAATGTCCCCATCACGAAATCCAATCCCATGACAATGTTTGTTTTCCCTCTGAGTTCTAAAATTTCTCATTTCATTTCCAAAAAAAAAAAGAGGATCAAACTTACTAAAGCGAATGGGGAGCCCAAAAAGGAAAGAAACATTTCAACATGGAAAAAATTAATTACATAACCTGAAAAAAGCAATTTGGACAGAGTAACTTCCTTCTCTCCACATATACAAGCTTTTTTTTCTACCTACCTAACATATTCAAAGATATGAGGAAACATGGGCTTTTATCCGCATCATCTACATAACTACAAATGTAGCTCCATCACTATCACCCGGAGTAACGGGCACAATTTGCTTGAAGACAACACGACAAAGATGGACCGCAGAAAAGACATAAGAGTCGTCTGTCAAAAAAAAAAAAAAAATCGTCCTGACTAATCCAATGAAAATCAGAATCCAATTTTCAAGCAACTTGTCCTTCGGAAGGATGCTACTGACAGTAGTCGTCATCGTAGGGGAGATAAATTTTATTCTAAGGCTGCTCCAATGTCCTTTTTAAATCATATGAAAGTTGCTGGTAGATGGAAGGGACAAGAGACGAGAATTAAAAGCAATAAATTGAGTGGATACAATACTTGGCTGAGATTTGGCAATAATAATGAAAAAAGTGTAGAATATTGTCTTTCATAACGGAGAGGTCTCTTCAACTCCCATCATTATGAATCTTAAGGAACCACCTCTCTGGACACCAACATTTTTCGTGGTATCATGTGCTTGAAATGATGATCCAGTTCGACCCTGGTTCTTTTTGAAAATTGACAAAAAATGTCAATATTTGCGGAATATACCCTCGTCAAAAGATATACCCGGACACAAATTCAACTCCATTTCCGCAGGCTTCCTTCATTTTCTTTTTCATTTTAATAACGCTGTCCTGTCCCTAGCTTTTGTTTCTATAAATATGACTGAATGCGAGTGCCTGGTCCTGACTTGACAGAGCGGATGTATTCCAAATTAATATGAATCACTTTCGTTTTTGATATGTTTTCAGAGCTCTCAATGTCATCGTTAGGATGACAGACATATAGTACCAGGTCTCTCACTGTTTTAATTTAATTGCGCTACTGTTGTGAATCGGTTCTGCTCCCCTTTCCTTATTCATGTTGCCATTCATAGTTGTGTACCGCAATCCTCTTTGGTGGTTGTGAAATTTGAAATTTTCCGCATAACGAATATTTTTGTAAAAACTAGGTTTACTTCGGGATTCGGGTGTACTATGTTACGATAATTTCGACAAATTTCTCAAATTAAACAAAACGTCTTAAGAGTCCTGTCCTAATAGCCTCGCTGCATTATGTTGTCACCTACATAGAAACATCATCACAACAAATCAATGCAGTTGTCAAAACAACGGAAACATATGAAATGTAATCAAAAAATCACCAAAGACATTCTCATTACAAATTCTGGTGCCTGAATCTTGTTAAAATTCCATACAAACCAAACCAAAACAAAACAGGTCAAACCAGACCAGCTCTGTCTGGCAAGGAGTACTAAACACTTTTAGAATCGTTTTGATTAATGGTCGCATCGCATGTCATAATTTTCTCAATTTAGGCTTCGGGTGACAAGTCAACTTCCACCATGACATTTCTAAGCCAATGGGAAATCATTTCCCATTTACTTTTGACAGGAGAGAATTGCTTTCTAATTATTTTCATATTTTCCTTGTTGGCGTAGGAGAGTCGAAGACAGTCGGTATTAGATTTGACTTGGGAGTTGAAGCGTTACAATATTCTTGAAGATATAGCATGACTTGACTTGATGCCATTTGATGAGAAGTTTCCATACCCACCACCAATACTACAATGAATAAGGCTCGAAAAGGTCATAAATAATTTTTTTTTGATCATTTGTGCGACAAATATTTGACATACGATTTGAGGGGTTTCGGAATTTGTGTGATCATTTTTCTCCCTAGAGAACGGACTGGAATATATTCGATAAACTTGGTGAATATATTTACTTATGTATGTGCATGCGATTTTTTGGATTATTATTCTTAATTGACTCGAACATCAAGAGAACTCTTGGGTTGATGTTTTTTCATGAGTTCGATTTCTTGTCGGGGTAGTTATTTATTGACCACACATTTTTAATATCCTCCACATAAAGATGAGATTTTAGGAATGAGATTTTTGCGGTAAGATAAACAATACATCGACTCTCAATGACGCCAAAGACTACAGATAAAACATGCTGATAGCTAGAGATATTTTTATTGAATAAAAACTAGGTGAATTCTGCAGAGAATATTAGATTGGTTCAACAGATCTACACAATCTTCTAAATTCTATTCTAGATCACCCACCATCCTATATAAAGCTAAAACTTTGTCGAGGAAAGAGAAAAGTTTCGAAATTATTGTTGCAGAAATAGTACGCTGCAAATAAGCACAAAATTTTAATCAACAACATTTCAACGCACGTTAGAAATTTAGTTGGCTTAGATTTGAGTTTGCTTTATTTATTTCTTTTTCTTTCCTCGCTCATCTAAAGCCTTCATCATAAACTCTACCTTCTCAGTACGTTAATTTTTTATACAAGCATACAGCTTTCGTTCAAATCATCCGGGACGTTACAGTTCTTCAAAGTGTTTTCAAGAATTTATAGATGAGTCCAGTTTTGACAACAAAATCGGATACTATCTATTCTTACAGCTGTGTAATTAGTTACCGAGCTAATTGTGCAATAGTGTGACTATATAGAAACTTAAACGGAAATAAAATTTTAGAAAACAAATGAAATTGTAGTGTCAATGGTGGGATATGCTATACTTTTGATCAAGTTTACGTCATATCACAATTCTTTAAGCTTAACTTAAATTTCTTTTTAGATTACATACCTAAACCATGGTTCTGTGCATAACTTCTTATACACATCGTCTATAAATAAAATTTCATGATTATGATGGCAACCAATTTCGACATGGTCTCACAAAAAATACATGCTGCCACTGAATTCTCACCCTAAATCCCTTGAATTCTTACCAGAAATCTCTTTATTTTTATTAAAGTTCTTCGATACAATTCTCCTTTTTCGGAAGCTTCCCCAATAGAAATTCATCAAAAAAGAGCTTTTCTTAACTGCAATGTAAAATGACTTTCACTACTTCATCTCTACTAACCACAATTCCATTCCATACATTGCAACCACAGGAGATAATGAAAAATCTTGACTTGTATTTATCCAAAAGTTACGACGTTGGGGAATTACTACGGAGGAAATATTTGAAGTATATTCTTTTGCTCGTAGCTCACTCCAAATAAAAATATCATCAGGGGATGGAAAAGTTGTGTAAACACTTTGTCAGAGTGACACTTATAAATTCATCAAAATGACCTCAATTGCCCAGTCAAAATAGGGGAGTTTCATTTATAACACAACATTTTGCACTTAAAGCAGTCACCAGAGAAATGCCAACATTCAAACCCCCACAAAACCAGGACATAAAACTCAGAGGTAAATACTATGGGAAAAATGTCTAACAAATGTCATCTGGTTAAATGCGTAGAGAAAATTTGAAATGTAAATCTTTGGAAATAATTGAATAATTTTTTTTTCATAAAAACCACAATTTTTAGACCCCTCTATATCTTCTTTTGCATTGTATTTCATTTCATAAAAATTTTCTTTTTGAATTTGTTGTTCTATATTTCTACGAGAACTTAAGACGATTATTCAAATTGAAAGCGACAAACCTTCGTCCTTTTAAAAATAAAAGCAGAAAAACTCTCTCTTGATGTTATAGGTACCTACTGGACCGAACGAAATTGTATGTACGTACATGTACAATACTAGAAAAAGATGGTCTAGAAGGATCTTCTCCTACATCGAAAGGACTATTCGAAACGTGTTCAGCACATCGCTTTGGTTGCCCCCTAGTGGCTAATCTTGTTAAAATTGTCCTTTCTCTCTAATGGCCTTTGTCTTCGGCGGGAATTAATGATGAGATTTTTTACAAGAAATTTAATTTAATTGAAAGTACTTTCGAAGATAACCTCTTCTCTTGCCTTTATCCTGCTGTGTTTTTAGTAGCCCCGGCAGCAAAGGACACACTTTTCTTAAATTAAATTCAAAGCAAAAAAAAGGTCGATATCGGTGAAGGAAGAGAGAAAGGACAACTTGTGGTATCTAAGGACATAGATACCATTATGTCAAATATCATTTTAAATACTTTACACTCGATTGAAACTTTTGAAAAAAGGGTTTCTTGGAATTCTACCTTTTCCATGGGAGTTCAGTCTTTTTGGTGCCTTTTGTTTCTTTAGACAGGATAGATAGAAGGAAATTTGATTTTAATTGCTGTGGATAATTTTTTTTAATTAAAAAAATCCCACCAATGACACACGAACCATTAAAAAAGCTACAAAAAGTTCTCTTTCCTGCATATATATATAAGTTTTTTTTTACAAATTAAAATTCAATTAAAACAGCTTCTCCTCCCCAGACCGCTAATTAATCGAAGCAATTTTTTAATATGAAGTAAAAGCGATCAATATACGCCGGTGGCTGGTGGCTGCAGGTGCTAACCAATATGTGGTTTTATATGGACTTACTTACTATCCATTAAAATAGTAAAGCAGCTGGTGTTGAAAACGCATAATCGTCTGCTAGGTGTACATACACCTGCAGTGACCCATAAGTATAGTGATTAAACGCCCTCATTCCAATTTGTGATTGCTGACCACTATATACCCATTTCATTCACCAGCACCAAAAGTCGTGGTGTTTTCCCAACTTCCGAGTATGTATGTATGTGGATGGAGCCTGAGCCTGCACCTGGACTGCACTCAATCAACTCAACGGGAATTAAAATAAAATCACTTGGTGTCATACGCAGTACGGCGCCACAAACAAATATTTCACCCGATACTGGATCTCCATTGCAATTTAAAAAATAACAAAGAGTTCAAAACGGAACTAGTGTTGGCTCAATTAAAATTCGCGAGCGTTCATAATATTAAACTTTTAATTTTCCAAAAAGCCCATCCTGCCCATTTTAACGTGCACTCACTATAGCTATACACCTCGAGCTTAAATTAAGTGCTGCATTCAATTGTGAATTGTGAGCACTTCACCCACCATTAATTCGGAAAATGTATTTATGCATGTCATTGAACTGTAAACACGAAACTTTCAGTATCTCTCTTTTCCGTGACTATTTGTATTGCCCCCCCCCCCCTCCCTAAGGTGTAATTGTAATACGTGAGACATTAACCAACACCTACAATTCTCTTTTGTGTCGCCAAAGTCCTGCGATGTAGATTATAACAATAGCAGCCTCCGATTTCGAACAACCCTCAGATTACACCATTTCTAATTTCTACTTTCCCACTCTATTAGGACGGAAAATTTTAACATTTTTAAATAAAACTTGTCATCGCTTTTATAGAATTGCAGTGGCGCTCAAGTGTAAGTCCATACGATGTTAAAACTTTAACCGTATTTAGGAAGGACGCAAGGATCTCATTCTAATTTTAATTTTTCAGTTAAATTCTTCATTAGCAAATTTATGGGTCTGATAATAGTATGGCAGTCATTACTGTAGTAATTGTAGTGACATCTAGTGAGTAATAGCTGCAGCGTAATGAATTAAATAATTCAATTTGATTCGAACAATGGAGGTAAATACATTTTCGTGGAATAAAATTAGCACTACTGCGCATAATTTCTACGCCTGAAAGAAAGAAAGAAGAAATTAATATATTTTACATGTTTACAGCATATAAACGTTTGAAACAGGATGCGTCAATCTAATCATTCAGAGGTAGAAAAATACAAATAAAACCAGTAAAAAAGCTAGAATTGGTCCAATTCTTATGATACCCTAGGTAAATGCCCGTATAAAATTTCGTATGGTCACCCATCTGCGCAACTTTGATTTTTGAAATGGTTTGCTGCATATGTACATTTCTAGAATGGTTCATCGGACAGCAAAAATTATCATACAAATTTCATAGGATTTCATATTAAGAAGAACTTTTCAGTACGATTAAAAATTCTGATCGTTTTCACGGTATCCTTAAAAATGCAAAAAAAATGTATGGCAACACCAAGAAGGGGTTGCCCGATTTAGTCCATTATAAAACTTTATTTAGTGTTTCTATGAAAACTACATGTATCAAATTTCCGTGTTCTACGTTGACGCGTTCTCAGGCAGTGTTCAAATGTATTGTAAAAAACGAAATTTTTCTATAGCAACCCTAAGAAGAAGTTGCCCGATTTGTCCCATTTTGGAACTTAAATTTACTTTTTTTTAAGCCCGTGTGCAAAATTTGAGGATGGACAGCGGACAGACGGACAGACGGACGGGCAGACGGACAGACGGACGGGCAGACGGACTGATGGACAGACGGACGGACATGCCAAAATGAAAATGGTGTGTATCCAATCCAGTTTGTTCTAATATCATTATTTCTAGGTGTTACAAAGAGAATGACAAACTTAGTACATAAGTTACATCAATTTTCCTCAAATGCCCTAGAAAAGGGGAAGGAAACGAGTTTTTCAAATATTGATAAATTTTAAGCCAAGCAAAAAAAATTGAAACCTTTCCAAATAATTTTTCTTTTTGTGTAGAGTTGAAGATAGAATGGATCATTTCCCAATATCGACATGTTTTAATGCAAGTAATTTTGCTATTCGCTAAATAGAAAATACCATTTTGATGGATATTTCAGCAGGATAATAATCCGAAAGAAAGGGTCTTTCAATGACCACAATTACAATAATCCCGCATGCGTAATTCCGAAGAAATTAAATCAATTGTTCACCCACTTCTATCGCTCCATATTTCTCGAAAATTGGCAACAATGCGTAATTTCAATGAAACTAAATCAAATGTTGAACTAGTTCTCCCGAGTCGATTTGCTGGATACTCGGCACGCATGTGTAATTCCGATGAAACTAAACCAATTTCTAATCGACCCACTTCTACTGAGCCTTTGAATAACTAAACTATCAGTTTTTAATACATTGAACAAACAGATTTGCTTGAAACTTTGCAAATACATAGATGAAGTTTCGGTGACAATGCATTATTTTCAAATCAAATTAAGTCGCGAAATTCGTGAAAATATTTGAAATCAATGTACGTTGACATTTGACAACTGATTAATATTCTGTTTGTTTTAAAATTTTGTATACTTATCATGACGAGTATCGAAAAAAATTCAATTATGGGGTTAAAAAAGCTAAAAAATTTACTTTGTGGTCTCAATTAATTATTGTGGCAGTTAACAAAATTCGTTGAAATGTCACCTTGAAGCAGCCACCAATATCCATTCTGTTCAGCATCTTGGTGTGTTTGATTTTGACACTTTATCACCTCATATGAGCGGCAATCTGTTCCAGGCATAAGTCTCTTGTTAAGTCCTCCTTGTTTTGGATTTTCTGGTTGATTAATTTTTTAAGCAAATTTAGATATTTCTACAGAATAAAATTTTGAAAAATATTTGATTTCAAAATTGTTCAACGACTCCCCACATGATATGGTGAGGTTTGTTAAAATCCCCAATTTTTTTTCAACCAATATTTTCCATTTCTAAGCGAAACTAATCGAATATCGTTATTTAACTTTCCAATCCTTTGAATATGAATGTTTCTGACATATTCCGGAATGGGCATCCTGTGTGTACTACATATACTGCAATCTGCAAACTCTTTTATATTAGAACTCTGCTTAGTGGAATTATTGAATTTTTATATTAACACAATTCCATTCGGTTTACTGGTTGATGGTATTTGTAGTTTTGCCGTAATCGGTGGTCCCTTAATTGAGAAATATTTTATTAACAAATCCCTGCAGTTTGAATAAATATGATCCCGGAAAAAGTGGTTGAAAAATCCCCCTATACATGGACTATAGATATTTCATACAAACTACTACCCCTAATTAACTCGCCACTAATAAAAGGTTTTACAGTTCCAGTAATTACATAAAATATCATCAAACCGCCCTTTCCCAACTCGATTCATACAAAAATATAAAATCAAAACATTATCCTTGATTCGTTTGGGGAAATAAAACTCTCCAGCTTAAGTGAACCGCATAGAAGAATTCTATGAAGGATGGAAGATGTTGTTGGATCTTGGACTAAAGTGGCTGTGGGGTCATATAAAGGTTGTGAGTGTCCTTAGCAATGTAGCATTTTTCATCTTTGGAGAGAAATATGATTTTGTTTTTCTATTTGTTTAATTTTAATTTTATATAAACTCCGGAGTCCTGTAAACTTAATCAATACCAGTTCAGTTCAGTTGATATTAATTATGTACCATGCACCCTGTAAGATTTGATGTCCCACAAACTTTATATCGTGGCTGTGATTGGTTTATTGGTTATAATAGAAACATTTCAATGGCTGTAATAAATCTGATTTATGAATTTATGAATCATTTCTATGTATGATGTGCGCTAACTGTGTTATAGATGGGGATTTGATGCGTAATAAAAACGTGCACCCCATGTTTGCCGCCCCAGTTTGGGGGGAATGTTTTCGACCTACCACGCTTATTTCCACACAAAGTAATGGTTTTGTTATAAAAATGGTTTACAAGTCTTATACGACCATACGATTGCAAGATGTATCGATAGAAAACAAAATTAAAATTTAAAAGGGGCTCTAATGATTGGCTTTAATAAATTATGATTTATTTTCATATTAAGGAGAACACCGGTGATAAAAATCTTAATGATAACTGGATGTTCAATAAATATATTGAAAATCAAAAATATTTATCGACATTAAGCGAACTAAAATTCATTGGAGTTTCGACAGAATATTATAAAACGCTAAATTCAGGGTTTCAATCAAAATCCATTATGAAAGTAGCAACTAACTTTAGAACTTCATTAATTTGCATTTGCAAAATTAATAGCTTGACCACGATTCACGTAAAACCACTGAACCGAATAAAATTGTCGAAATCAGATATAGAAATAGAACTAGCCTCCAGCACCAGCAGAATTCCATTTAATTTTGGTAAAGTGCACGCGAGGAGACAATGCGCTCCAATTATTTCCAATAATTTTCCATCTATACCGAAACGTTATCAGGTCAGATTTTATCGGATTTTATGAACTCAATGAACTAAGGATTGATGGCGATATAAAAACATTCTCCAAAAGCAAAATATTTTCCTGTTAATCGCTGGACTGGACTTCTGGACTGGAGTCAATATCGAATGTACACGTAGTGGCACCTTTTCTCCTCAACCCTATGCAATTTCACATTTTATCTATCTCTGAATTGGATTTGTTAGGATTTTAATATAATTAATGTGGAAGGGTTTTCTATTTTGTTAATCCTCCAGATTGGGTCTTCCACATTGGTTAGTAACTTATAGGTAGGTACATAATTAAATAAGTGTAAAAGCACAGATAGCATATTCATTTCTATTAGATATTAGCAATGCAAGCAAAATCTTCATTCGTTTTTTTTTTTCATTTTGATTGTAAGTCGCAACTGCCTACACGCAGTTGTGCATACCATTATTAATGCTTTTACGTAGTTAGTATGAGCACCCATGCGCGAGTGACTTTACAATCAGTTTTAAAATTAGAATAAAAAAACTTAGGACTGTTTCAATTGCAACCCCTTTCTTCGGTTTTATGTCTCGTTTCTTGGTAAGCGGCATACTTTCGCACGTACCAAGAGAACCAGAAGAACTTTCATCTAAAGCATAAAATTGTCTCATTTGATTGGGGTCCTAGTATAGCAACTCCCTACTTTTGCATGTCATAATTACGTACAGTTTACCATAATAGTCAAACATATTCATAAGATAAATTTTCTAATGCATTTTTCAAAAAGAAACAAAAACATAATCAAAATCCATTACAAAAAATCTCTACTCAAATTTTTGAAATTTCCATGTTTTGTTTGTAAAAATATTTTTTATCCCGCAATGGTACGAGACAGAATGCTTTTGATCTCGAGAAAATAGCAGAAAACGATGCTTAAATTTTTCGTTAATTACACTATCGGTTTTTAGAAAATATATTTATGATCCTTAAATCCTTCTGCATAGTTTTAGTTACTATCTGCCGTTTTTGTTTTCATAATCCATGTAATAACTCATCTTGACCACGATGCAACAGTTAAAATAAAATAGTCATTAATTATATAGGTAAGATAGGTGTAGGGCTTTATGGGTACTATTGGAAGGTGTAAGTACTGCCGAGTCGTCGGAAAATTCAGTTGGTCACGTTCGTCGTCATATTTGAATTACTCGAATAACTCACCACCCGTTCAAAATTTAGAAAAGCGTTTGAAAACAGGACAGTTTCCGAATGTTTACCTGCAAGTGCACACGTGGCTTGAGAGCCAATTGATCCTGACAAATGAGGCTCAAGTAGAATGACGATTCCGGCATTCAGTAACCATCACGGACGGAGAAGACTGCATCAGATGCATTTCTGAAACTAATTACGTACACGCAAGTGTAAAGGAAATTGTGGATAGGCTTGCGGAAAGCGCTAATTTGTCGTTTGGTGTGATTTTGTGTGTCCTATTAGGAGACCAAAAACAAAACAACAAAATATGTATTGAAACAAGACATATGAGAGAACTCCGTTGCAAGCAAGCTGCGTTCTACAATTTCCATTTTTGTTTTTTGTTTTTTTTTTTCATAAAAATGCTCACCAATAAAAAAAATTCTACAATCCCGGAAAATCTCAAACAATATCCTTAGATATTACCCAGCACATCCTGAAAGCAAACTAGGAGATCCAAAGACGTCCTAGATACGCTTGTAGGGGGAATTTTACATTTTTGGATGCGTTACCTGTGCCTAAGTACAACCACAGAAAATCTTGTGGGCAGGGCATAGAATCTACCGGGGATATCCGAACCTCGTATATTCGTCACTCCCACGGATTTCCTAAGTTATTAAATGGGACTGGACGGGATTTCCCACGGACAAATTATATCCGAACATGATTTCCCATTAACATACCACGGACACATTTGTACTGTGTGGGAGTTGTAATAGCAAGCTGTGGATAACTTTTGCTGTGAAAACCACGTAAAAAAATGTGTCAAAAATTCTACCTACCGTTTCATACTAGTTCTCCGTGTGCGCGCCGCCGAAGTCTGACAATTTCGGACGTAACTACGATGACTGATTGGACTAGTATAAACAAAATGCAAAATAATAGCAAATTTCTACATAATATTTGTGTAAAATTACATTCATTCTTTTCCTTGCTTGTAAACTCTTACATTTGTTGAACGTATAAATAACATACAATTTACACAAATAGAATGTAATCTTACATTTCATTAAGAATTCACTAGATTGAACATGGGAAAATGCTCTGCCAACACAACCGACGCGTACACTCCCTGTCCATTCGCCTCGAATAAATAGTGTCATAGTGTAACACTTTCGTGCGTGGCCTATATTAAAATAATTCCATCAGAAATAGCATTCTAAATTTTATGGAGATATTAAGGATGAATCCCTAAAGCACAACGCATTTATTGTGATCTGATAACAAGAAAATCCAATTAGTGTCTCGTCTCCAATTAACGTCAGTGCCTCTCAATCCATTTAAAAATCCCTTAACCGACCGGCCATAAAAGATCTGGAGCACACGCCACGATTGTAGAGGTCTGTAGAATAAAATTGAATTGCTTACCGTGTACCTTCTTTAACCATCATGGCCCACCCTCAATGAAAAGCTTAAACCTGCCAACTGAACTTCAATCCTATTTCATCCTCATTCATCATCTGAACTTCTGAAACTTTGATAGCAAGAAGTCGTATATATTGGAACCCCACCGAAAACTGCTTTCTTGTTTTAAGCCCAACAAAGGATACAACCACTATCACCACCATGGAGCGCCCCAGCCACCTTTAAAACGCCAACCTATGGTAAAACATTAGTTTTGTTCCATGCATTCAACTACTCCCCTCCAGGGAACAATTCCAATTGAAAATCCAATTTGCATGGTGGAAGGAGTATGAGACCTGGATCTCAACTGCCAAGTTACAGCAGAAATGCAGGGTGAAACCGTCGAGGAGATTGTTGCAATTTTGCTTCCTTTGCATTGAAATTAGTTAAGAGGAATTCCATAATTTGTGGAGCCGATACTGAAACAGAAGCAATCTCGAACCCTTTGATGCATTTACGCGACTACTTATGGTAGCTAGCGGTGCAATGTTAAATTTTTAATATTCGATTCGAGCCAAGTGTTGCAACCCTCGTTGTTGGTTGACATTGTCTCTATCGTTGCTACCGTATAAGGAAAATGTATTGCTTCTGAAATTAATTCTGAGACTTCCTTCTTCTCCTCATCCTATATACTCCAATAAAGTTCTCATGTAATGTAATTCATTACTTCAGGGGATGCAGCCATATTTGAAGTGCCAAATTGTAACCGTAAGGGAGGCTTGCGATAAGAAAAACAGAGGGAGCTCTGAAGGAGATTGATCTACGCGCGTTTCTTCATGAATGATAGATTTGATGAATTGTGTCAGATTGGGAATAAATCAATGTGAATTTTCCAACCGTTTAACCCTGGAAGCCGTGTCAGTTATGGATCCATCTGCTTACCGGACGACTAGTCCCCCGCAGTTGCAGAAATTCCAGGTATTTCAATACTATAATGTCGTTGGTTGGGTCTATGGATGGGAGTCTTGTCCACGACATATGGTCTAAGTCCATTGCTAGTTCAGAATACTATTTTTGTCGAAAAAATTTCAATCGTCGTTAGTATGAGCTTTCCAAAGTTCTAAAACTCTTGCACACAGCACCGGTTGCTATACCTTATATTTGTAGTTTCAGAGCTATAAGGTTGAGCAGTGTATACTGGTCCGTTTGGCCGTACCCACTTTAAGCGTCGCCCCATTTGATGATAGTCTTATGACGCCACAGAAATCCAATATAGGAGGCTCGATTTTAGACCCCATGCTGCTTCGTCCGCCCAAACCCAAATGAACCTTCGGTTCTCTCTGCGCTTGTATCCAAGTATCTGAAATCTGAATTTGTTGACACTTAAACTTTTGTGTTCACGATGTAGTAGAACAGCAGTCTTGACTGATCAATCCTTTGGACGCTGGATGTCATGAAATATTGTTTTACCGAACTACGATTCGACGCTTAGTGAAAGGCATTGAAGTATAGATTGAGACAAAATACTTTCAGGTCTTCTCGGATGACTCTTCCACAGTCTTTTACAGATAAAATGACAGGTTATGGTGATTTTTTAAAGTCTAAAGATGCAAGTTTAAAATTTGTTATCTTTATTACGGTTCGAGGTCGAGCTTGGACAAAGGCGGAGCACTTTTAACTGCTGTCCAGTGTTTACCAAGCTGTAACAGTTTCCGAAATCAAGATGGTACTTAACTACTTCGGCATAATGTATCAGAACTTGGTGACCATTTAATTGCTTTGGTATTCTTCAAAAAATTGTTTGAAGGTCAACTAAGTCTCCTGCAGTGCTTTCAAGTTTTAATAAGCACCAGATACAGCCCGGGTGACACTCGGTTGACTTTACTTCTAGAGCAGTCACTTAGTTACAAATGGCTGTAGCTAAGATAATCCCGAGAGGTGAACATATTCCTGATCTTCCCAAATTACCAACAAGCAATCAACTAACGCTGCGGAGAGCTTTCGTAATTACTTCCCTCATCAAAGTGAAAGTTCACGGTAAACCTCAACTGTGTTGGGGCCCTAACAACATGTAAGTACGTGCAACACACTGTCCATTGACGAACAAAAAAATCATTTCAGTCTTTTCTTTTGAGTATTGGTGGGATGTGCGATGTGCCTGAAAGAGTGTGATATATAGATATTACCGAACACCTCCTGTACATTTACTTGACTTTTGTTTATAAAATCTCGTATATTACTCATCTCAATTATCTCACCAACTTACTTAACAAATATCGGAGTACGAGTTGAGTTCTGTACTCGTACTCCGATATTTAGTCATGGGCCAAGGTCATAAGCATGTACCTAACCATTTAGTCCTATATGTATCTTTTTTATTTGAAAGGAAGTACTTCACCTACGACCGAAGGAAGAGTAGTTCAACAAACGGAAATTAAACTGAAATTTTCAGGAATAACATGGCTATGCTCAATAAACCTCCTTTTTTGCCCTACTCCCAAAGGATATCTATATAATCTCAGTTTTCATATCTCGTCAGAAAGTATATTTTACATATAGCAGCAATACAACAACACCAGAATAAATTGAAGTGTAGTTACCGCCCAAGTCAACACATTCCTGCATATTCCCTTTCTGGTAAACACAATCTTATTCGTTTTCAATCACAGCTAGAAAATTTAACCCCGAATAGGTCAAAGGAATGAGTTTATATTTACATGATCCCCAATAAAGGGAGCCAGCCAAGTAGTTTGCCGAGGACAATTCCCCCACAGTAGTTGAATAGTGGTACTGGTACCTATTCCTGACAAGGAATTCAGATTGTTGTTTATCTAGTCGGTGTTCCAATCCATGTAAAATAGTTCTGGTAGTAAAAACTGCAAAGGTTAAGTTAAGGTTAAAACTCTAAAGAACCGGTCTCTCACTCTCTCTCTCTTTCTATCTATATATATGGGACAGATATCAGGACGGTCTTTGGGTACTGTGATCTGATAGCATACACATAACCTTAAGGCAAAGACTGGGATCCTATTTCCAAAAGGTTGTTTACTTATTTCTTTTCCCTTAGTTTTCCATCCACTGGCGCACCACCACTTCCTCTTTCAGTTATTTCTTCCGGTTTAATGTCACTCTGATACGAAACAGTGGGGTGCTTCAGTTGTGAGTAATCAGAAATCCTTTACATTTTCGGTACTACCCTGCATGGTAACCTTCACGTGAAAAAAAAATTAGAAAGAAATTTCAAACAAATTCGAATTGACTTCATTCGGGGAGAAAACCAGGGTAAAAGGAATTGGCGTAATGTCACCACCACTGTATCAAGAATTCGACGACATTCATCCCCCGGGGGAGGTTTTCTTACCTCATTTGATGAGGTTTTATGAGGCGTATATAGAGACGCTCGATGGTTTGTTTATCGGTTAAAACCAATTTTGTTTGCGAAGGCTACAAATTTAGGCTCAATGAGATTTCATGTTGGCGGTGCAAGGCGATTTTGGTAGGCAGACATAAATAGCGACAACATCAGCTTCGAGAAGTTCATCGGTGATGAGAGCCTACTAATTTTTTTTCTTTGCAATTAAGTAACATGGGAAATCACGAGAGTGGAAAAGCGCGGCGTGACATTGATGCTATCAAAGGAATTAATAAGGCATTCGAGCGTCAAATTGCCGAAAATAAGCGAATTATGTACGCGGGCTAAAAGCGTTCGGGATGGGTTTAAAGTTGTTTTACTGGCGCGGAATTAAATCATAAGATTTTATCAGATTAAAAGAGCGTATTTTGACACAGTTCTTGAATGAAATTTCAAGTACCTTGCTAAACGTCGTGTATATAGGCTAGGACTTGGATTTGACTTAGTGGGACCAGATACGATTATCAAGGCTAATTAGGATTACGAAAATCTCAACGCTTTAACTTCTTAACTATATTTGGTTCTATACAAGGAACATTGTGCCGTTTTGATTTTTTGTATGCTTCATATTATAGGAGTACTTAATTTTTATTATCTATTTATAAGGACTTAGTTCAGAAAAGTTGGGGTAATTATTTTTTGACCTATGCGACCGCTTTTTGTTCCCTGAGTTGATGCCGCTAAAAATGATTTTCTAACCAAAGCCGCATTACCAGTAAAACGATGGCGTAAATATAATTTCCTAAAGAACTACCGGCATTGAAATATGACAAAGAGCAGGCCTCTAAGCCCAAGTTTGGAAGAGTAACTATATCTTTTGAAATTATACAGGCAATTTTGACACGGTCAGCATGGCTCGAGAACTCTCTGTAGTCGACATTTTACACGAATGAATTTGGCGCTTTCGTTCAAATTATGTTGGAATTTAACCGCGACAACTCCCGCAGAAATTTGCAAATTTGAGCATTTCTTTAGTTTAATACTAGTAGTATCACCTGCATTCCGTTAATTCTAGATTTAACTGTATTAATTAAAACTAGAATTACCGAGAGCGCTTTGTTAGAACTAGGATTACCTAGTAAAATCGGGTTTTGACGAATTTCGTGTTTTGACTGTAACACTTGTTTAAATTAACTTGCATTTGCATCCAAGATGATAAGACACCAAGCGTTCTGCCTTCTGATGTCAAATTTAAAATCGTGTTTGTAGGGAGTATTGCATGCAAGCAAGCTGTACTATCTCTTGTAACCCCGGGTGATCATTGCGTGTAATTTGAAATGATAAGGCCCCGGGAAATAACGTCCAAAGCAATAACGCCCATGAGCGATAAGTGAAAGAAGACCCCAAAAGTTTGGGCCTTATTTCCTAATGAAAAAAGGCCCGAAAACAGATTCGAAACAAAACCCAAAGTTGATGAAAAAAGGGCAAAAGAAGTGAACCAAAACCCAAAATTCAGATTAAGAGAACAAGCAAATAAAATAAAGCCCAAAATATTGAAAATGATAGCTGTGTTCTTTTGTTTCCGCAGAACAGAGCAGAACAAAAGATACACAAAAGAGCGCCTCATACATTTTCATAGAAAGATTTAAATGCAGCGAACAGTACAAATAGTTCGCTCCAATCGACAGAACAAATTGTTCTATCCAATATATGGTAGCTCTAGAACAAGGGGAAGTACAAGGTTCAAGAACACAGCTGACGTGCTTTAAAGTAAGATCACATCGCAAGGATAGGGGAGGAGCGTTGGAGCGGCGCCTTCTCGCGTTGGGGCCACGCGTTTTCGCATTGATATTCGATTTAGAGTATGAACGCGTCGCAAGGGGCGGGTGGGTGGGAAGGGGTGCAAGGCGTCGCCACATTGAAATTTGATTTAAAGTAAGAACGCGTCACTCGTGTTGGGGCGGGGTCGCCTACAAGGGGTGCAGGCACCCTCAAATATCAATGCGAAAACGAGCCGCCCCAACGCGAGAAAGCGCCCTTCCAACGCTCCTCCCATACCCACGCGATGCGTTCTTACTTTACACATCGTTGGGAAATATTTCCTTCATTTTCTGAAACAATTTTTGGGAATTATTTCATTTACGAATTTTGGATTTTATTAAATTATGAAATAACGCCCAAAACCAATAAGTGAAATCAAAACCCAAAAAGCGTGAAATAACACCCAAAAATGTTGGGCACTATTTCACATTTGACTCGTTGAAATTTTTATAAATTTTGGGTCTTATTTCACTTATCGCCTTTGGGCGTTATGTCCGGGGCCAATTGATAATTTCCCTGGTGATTTTGTTTTCTTCCTCTTTTATCTGCCTATGCCCCTTGAACATATTCGACCAGTCCAAATTTCATTGATCACAGACATTTCATCTCCCGGTCGGTCCGATGCAGTTCTGTGACAATAGCAGCAATAGGAAATTTTTCTCTTTTAGTTCGTCTCTTCTGCCGATCATAGCTGTACTTGGCACGTTTGGCTTATCGCCCAGCAAGCATTTGAAATTTTTTGTTTTATTCTGTAACTACTCACCGTCGTGTCGCGCCATGTTAACTCCTTTTGAATTAAATCAGGCATAAAAATGAAATATTTCAAGATCTGAATTGTTTTAAATTATGAGAAGTTGCTTAAATGTTCTTATTTTGATGTGTAAATTATGAAATGTGAGTGTGTTGCAACAAATTTTGTATACCTACCTACAGTCGATTTATTTCTGTTAGTACTTCCTCAAATAAAATTTGCAATTATTAACATTTTCCTTACTGTAAAATGGCGTCTTTTTCGGGATAATTAAATAATTTAATTTCTAGTGTGTATGCGAGTGTGTAATTTTATAGTGTAGAAATAGTTTTTAAAACGAAAAAAAAAACAAAATTTATGAAAAGGAAGAAATTTCAATAAGAAAATCAAAATGGCGTAATCGGTGGTGTGGTGGAGAATTTAGTGGTGTGTTTAGCAGCGTGCTGATTTCTGATAATTTGGTGGAATTATTTTTCTCCATTTTGAAAGGTATGGATATGAACTAGAATAAAACAAAATGGAAAAATCTCAACCAAGGCATGTGTAGTGAGGACACTCATTTACAGAAACATTCAACAAGTGGAAAAAATTTATACTGCTTGAATTTTACAACACGGGAACAAGTGGATTTTTTGAAATGGGGTAAGTTTATATTTTTTTTTAAAATTGTTTTTTGTTTTTTTTTCAAACAAATATTTATATAAGAATTATTTTTATTTATTTCTGTATTCTGCTGCTTTTGTCGTAATTTAAGTGTCAAAATATATGTGGGACAAAAAGAAATGAATTTTTCAACTGCTTCTTTTGTTGTTGTTATTCAGCACGACGTAGAATGGATTGAAAATTAAATTTGATTGAATGATAAAGAAAAATAGAAACATTTCGTTAAAATTGAGATCATAATGATGGACCCAACTACCTCATCGACTTTGATGAACTTGAAATATGCTCGACATTTGTTTTTTTTTAATTAAGGGGTGGGACGAAAGATCCTGAACATGGATTTATGCTAACCTGGGATGTGTTCAATATTAGAGCTATAGCTACTTCGATAGCATAACAAAGCAACACTGTGATAACTGTCAATTTAGTCATAGCAAGAAAAATCGGCTGCGAGATGGTTCGAGAGTAATTAAAAATCATTTTAATGAGTGAGTAAAGAATCGGCGTATGCTATTTTGGAGCTTATAGTGCCTCATATTCAACAACAAACCACTAGCGAAAGCAAAAGCTCAACTTCATTTCTACTAAAACGTTCAATCCTTTTCGATGTAGGATAATTAAAATTGGCAAAAAACTATATGTTTTTATTTTTGGTATTTACTCTTTCCGATTGACAGAATGATAGATAGCAAAATTGCTTCACAATGGCGGCGATAACAAATTTAGTTCGCAATTTAACCAGTTCATACCTACTACCAACATTACTCAAGATTCAAGATTCAAAGAAACTTTATTGAGACTATAATTCACAGGTTTTTTTTTTACATGAGTTTTTGACTTCTATGATATAACAATGGCCGACTCATAATATGTCTGGCTTATCTTAAGTGTTAAGGTGAGGGCTCAATCCTCTTACAAAAGTGTTACAAAATTATTGACCAAATGGTCTAGTTAATATTTAATTTTTTGTGTGTGTGCTTGCTCAAGGCCTACATTCTCACTGTTGCCTCTGATGGGCATAAAACTCTACTCAACACTTACACACTAAATAACTAAGACCCCAGAGGGATAATACATTTAAAGTATTACAATGTTACATGGCCCAGTCTGCCTTTCCGTCTTCTGCCAAAGTGTTAAGTTTATTTTATTTTATTTTATTTTATTTCACAGCTAGCTTTGGTTTCAGTCTAATGTTACATGTTAAGTCACTGTTGATTCAGTTACCCTTTATTAGAAAATATCTGTTTGAGATGACACAACAATATCTATACAAATATTTTTTTCAGAATAATATGTATCAAGGTTTCATTTCAGTCTAATATGAGAAAGTACTATACTTTAAAATGTCTAACACTCAAAGTAGTTATTAACAACTAAAGTTACACTTTGTAATATGATATTATATTAAATTAAATCTTATACGTATATATATTTACTTACAGGAACTTACTTAATTAACTGGATATACATATCTGGTTTGGTATAATGAAAATTTGTAGGAACTATGATGTCTAACTCTATCAAGATTTAATGAAGTGGAGATATGTTTATATATTTCAGCTTATGGCGAGGCACTGAGTATCAGAGGTTATCCTCTGTAGATAACGGCCGAAGCCTTCTCGTAGAAAGGAACTGAGGATTGATTTACGTTACTTGACTGTAAAAACGGAAAGGATTTCTCATGTGCTAAATTGATTGGCGACAGATAGTAATTGTCGGCCAGTGATTCATTTTGATTGAGCTCATAGATTGCCCTAATAATTGGATTTTGGTGATTTTCTAAGCGCTTTAACGATTTTATTCCCATCTTTATTAAATAATGGGTGAGGGGGTAACCACTGAATCATTGTAGAGTACTGAGTTGGCAAACCATCTTCTGTATTTACCTGTGCAGAATCTAAGAAGTTTTCTCTCAAATAGGTTAAGCTGATTTATAATACCAACATTACTAAAAGAATGCACTGTGACACCCGATTTGGTTTAAGCTAAGTTTAAACTTGACTGTGAAATATAGTTGACTGCTAAAATGATTTCTACAACTGCTGGCTATTGCATCTTCATAGTAATACAAAATAATTTTTCTAAAACTCTGTAGCGATGTTTTAGACTAGACACTGACAAGAAAATACAACATTATTTTGACAGACGTGCTAAAAGCCAAGATACGTAGACAAATTGTAGTCAGCTTACAATAAAAAATGCAAACTGTTATTAGTCTTAAAGAGTTCTCATCTGTGGGACTATCTACTTATGTTTAAAGACAGCCTCTCATCTCTAGTAGTAGTTAATAATTGCCGCAAAATTACAGCTTATGTTGCACTGACCAACAGGTAAGGACATCTTAAATGTAAAAATTACATTAAATTACAGCCATATCGACCATAAGTAAACAAAAATATATATACAAAAAATTACGATAAGTACTACGTAAAAAAAAATTAATTTTAATTAACAAATAAAAATTCGGGATCAATGATCCTACGGACGTCAACATTTTTTCAATTAAACTTATATAAAAATTCCGTCTCTTACATACCTTCACAACATTATAATCACACAATTATCTCTTAAGCACGTTTGCGTAATTTAATTTAATTTAAATCCAATTTTAAAACTTAACGGAACAAACAATAATTACGATTTCATAAAAAAAAGCAATAATAAATCAATTACACCCTTGACTATCAGTTGATAATGCACACTACACAGGTCTTCACCTATAAATTACCCACAAAAGTACAATAACAGCTTCCTCCCTCCCTCCAGTGAAGTGTCCTGTTTGTATGCTTTCTTGTGGCCAGCAATCAATGAACCAATTTTAATTAAAAAGTCAAAAAACGAATATAAAACATTAATGAAATTCACATCATTTCTGACGGTTAAAAAATGCTTTTTTTTCTGCTACAAATTCGATCAGGATCTCTATCCGGTTTTAATCTGCACATCATCCTCAATCGCATTTCTCTCATGCCCATCCTTATCGTATTCAATATCCCAACAATAATGTTGGCGGTAGTAGTACCTACATGAAAATGCCATAAAAATTGAAATAATTTCACCTGATAAAAATATAAGGGGGCGCGAAAGGAGTTGGCGACCGACATGAGTTGAGTTGTCATAAAAAAAATTGCCACCATAAAATACTCGGAATACATCCGCCATTAAAAATTTTACAACCCCAAACACGACGAGTCCTCTCGATCACTTTGTGTGATGAAAATGGGCGCAAAATTTAATGCACTCACGTCAAAATTAATAATATTTTTATGATAATGGCATGAGGAGAAAAGGATAAATTCACACACACATTTGCAAAATTGATGATTGTGTGATAAGCTGTTATCAATTCCGTTTTAACCTAATATATTTCTGGGTGTCTTTCAGACCCGAATTTTGGACTTCGATTTTTTCAAGGAATAATAAACAATCTCCCTTCATTTCTTTTGTGTTTTGTAACCCACGCATGTTATCACAAAATATATACTTATCAGAAAATATACCTTTTATAGGATTATGTGTGTGTCCACGAAAATCATATATACACATATACGCAAAACTAGCGAACACCGCTAAAAACTCAGAGGATAAAAAAAATGTTATCCAAGTCCAAGTCGTTAATGGAGTTTTAAACCCAGATCTTCTTAATTGATAGACTTGACCACTTACCACAGCTGTATTACAGGCGGGGACAAAAGTATGCGAACGACACTGAAAAAGCATTAAACTCGATTTATCCAAAATTGTTATTAGGTATTTGCGATTCTAATGGCATAGTTTCAATTCTTAATTGGCGTACGAACCTCGTCAGGGCGGTTTCAAGTTCTGTTCATATAACGGTTTCTTATTTACTCAAGACGTGGAGAAAAGTAAGTAAATTAATTCGAATTGTTGAATTTTTTAAATTATACGCAAACAAATATCCTGCATGCTAAATCTTAATATTTGTTCTCGATTAAAGTAAGATCAGGGAGCTGCAGCTCCCATTCTAAAACGTTAATGAAATTTCCCCAGAAATATAGCTTCACTATACCCGAAGTACGTTTCGTGTCATTATCCTGTTGAAAAGTGAAATCGTTAGAAAACTTAAGCGCCACTTCGTTGACAGATTGAAGAGACGTCTACGGCTGCGATACCTGGCAACAAATGCAGACACATTCAACTGCACATGGGAATCATATCGTCGGTGTAGGACTGCGTTCTTGTCTTTCGTTGGTGATAACAGGCCACAGCATTTGCAAGACTAGTCCACGGGGCTTCTCCTCGCTTTGGAACCGTTGCAAATGCTGTGGGAAGGACAAGCACTCCGTTAGAGATTTTGAGCTGAAGGGGTGATGAGAGCAGTCTGTAGAGGTCTTTGATACTACATGCTACTTTCGCGGGACCCTATAATGGTATTGGATAATATTTTTCGTTCGTTCGATTTTTGAAGACGGGACCTGCCGCTTTCCGAGCGACTGCTCTTACCTCTCAGCTAACAAGACAGATGTCTTTACCTCTTCTATTTATTAATTTGTCTAGCCTAGCCTATTAAGCCACATTCGCTTCCAGCTGGCTGGTTAATGCCAGCGACTGGGTTTTACCAATTATGGCAGTGATAAGGTGATAAGAGAGAAAAAGACTTTTTTATTTGGGTTTATTTTATTTATTTAATATCCATAAATTTGTTTTATGCTATTTTTATTCTAATTCTAAGTCCTAATTATAATTAATTGTGTTTTTTTTTCTGCTTTTTTTATTATATTAATAATATAGTTTGAGGTATCAATTCTTTTCTTCCTCTGTGGGCGCTAGTTCCGCTTGAAGCTTGTAATCGCCGAGGTCGCATTGATTCTGTTCCTTACACCGCCTCTGGCCTTTGCTTTGCATTGTTATTTTCCTCGGTCGTAGATTTTATTCCGGGAAGTACGCACGCTGGTTTTCGTTAACTGGTTTTGGGATGTACCTTGGGGATTGGTTTGTTTTTTGGATATAGCGACAGCTTCACGATGTGGGCCTCCGGTTGCTTTCTTGCAGTTTCCGCTAATTGGAACAACTTGTTGAAAGCTTCGTCTAGCCTCGGTCGGTAATTGCAAGCTGTTATGGTCGCCATGTGGTGTGGTGATACACCGTCCAGGAAAGGAAGTACCACGGTCTAGTTATCCCTTAATGTGAATATCTGGGATTATCTAGGAGCAGTCACAAGGTATTTTCTCCAGTGGGGAAGCTTATTAGCTCTAACTCCAAGCTAAAGATAGGGTGACGACTGGAGCAGCTAAACAGGTTTTACTCCAAAATAAAGAATGCTTAAATATGTACAACGAGTGTACAATTACTACATGTGGATGCTGCATAATGCTTATTACAAACTATTGCTATAAATGCGAAAATCGCCAATGTTGTCAACGCCTGTTGGTTCTCAACGAAGAAAATATTTTGCATGCGTGTGGAGCTGCAGTTTTCCATGATCACCGTAGTTTCTTCAGTTCCTCAAATAATGCTGTATCGTTCACTCCTTCAGCGATGGGAATCAGCCTATGAAACTCAGCGCATTGCTTCCTCAAGGCTACTTTCTTGTTTCCTCTTTGCTTTAGTCGCTTGACTGGGGCCTTCTCTCTAGGTTTGCTGATTTCAGTCCTACGCATGTATTCCTCCAATGTTACATGCCTTGATCTTCTGTGCTTTAATTTCTCAATAGGTGTTAGTATGTAAGTTGCCGTGGATTGACTTCCGCATGCAACCCTGGAAGCTAGTTAAATTTCTAAGAGCTCCCAATTATTGTAGGCTTGTTGACCTGGTTCGGCTGGAAGGCCACCCAAAAAAAATGGAGTCAATAGTTTAAGGTAATCCATAGATCTTTCATTGATAATTGATCTTGTCAGTCCCCGATCCACGCGAAGAGTGAAATTCTTTTTCACATATAAAAGTTCCACAATGTGATATTTACCATCGGTGACCATTTCATTGATACAGGATAATTGCCTATGTCATAGCTATGTAACTAGTATCCTATAATTAAAAATTTCAACCGCCAAATGTTTATTTTCTCCATCGTACATAAGTACCCCCGTTGTGTTGGGTGGTACTCAATACTATGGTTACATTTGCCTCTGGTTTTGTCCTTAACGGTTCCATTTCAGCAAATGAATTGTTGTGCACAAAACTAATGCTGGTTAAATATTCACACCATTTCCCCGAATATCCAGGATCACACTTGCACAAATATTCCGATCCTGAATGATTCGGTCGTGATTTTGGCATGGCGAAGTTTGAGTATACATCATTGCAGTCATTGGGGTACTTTCGCAAAATTAATTTTCCCGTATACTCTTCTGGACATTGGCAGATGTAGTCATTAATTTGATCCACCGTTCCATTCCATCGTTTTGGCACATATGTTTCTGGCAGTCATCGAAGTCTTCTGTGCAATTTTCATGATGATATCCAGGGGTACATTTGCATGAGTAGTAGCTGAAGTGGTCCACACATTTCGCTCCATTTGCACATGGATTAAACTCATCTGACTAGAATTTAGTTTTTGAGGCGCAATATTCCCCTGAGGAAGAAGAAAAAGTTTTTGTTTGTTAGGTAATTTAAATTTTGAGGAAATTCTGACAGATGATGGAGGGTGGGAGGAATATTAAGCAAGGGATCTATCTAAATATGGTTAGAAGTGATGTGGGATAAGGAATATGAGTGTAGTTTTGGTAGAGCTGAGTACTATATTACTTTACAAGTAGGCCATTATAAACATAATTTGTGAAAGTGGCTAACAGTTTCAAGCAAATTTTTTTTGCTACGAACACTAATGAGGGGAAATACTTACATTTTTTTACAAAAAAGCAAGTAAATTTTCTCAGAAAATAGGTAACTGATTCTTCCTCTAGTCCACAACCGACCACAGACGAATATTCGCTATACCAATAAGGTTAAGATTCCTGTTCAGTTTGCAATTATAAAAAATGTGATCATCACAATTTCGCATACACATGAATTTGCTAGATTCTACTTACCACAAAAATAGCTTGGACTGTCTCTATAGAGGCTCTCTCAGTGTTAGTCTAGGATAGGCAGAAGAATTTTCTAAGTCCACACGTAAGAAAATTCGAATATCGCCGGTATTCAGTCCTCATAGAGGTACGTTAACATATACTTAGGATCGTATGGTAGATTTATTTCTTATTGTCAGATATTCTCACGACTGTTTAATGCAACAGGCAGAACAATAGGTATCCCCTCGATGTACTTCCAGCTTCTTGCTTAATCTACCTAAAATACAAAAAAAGAAGACACAAAGTATCACTCACACCAAAAAATATAAAAATAGAACACTTATCTAATCATGCTATCCACTTCCATAGCGTCTTGTATATGAGTTGTCATGTAGAAAGAACTAAGTAGATTTGTTCCCAAAAATTTGTTCACCCTAAATATAATTCTACGCTGCATAATCAACGATCATTTGATCTAAAAAAAAAAAAAAACGAAAAAAAATTCATTAATAAATTAACAAATAAGCACAAACGTCCTTCTTATTTCCTAAATTTTAATGCTGGCAATACCAGAATTCATGTCATTATTACACTCAGACCTGTCTAATTAACGAGGGCAGAACAACTAGCCAGCAGCCATTTCTGATAAAATAAATAAGATTTTTGTCTAATCGAAATATTTGGGATTTTCAGTTTAATTGAACACGCACCTCCGTAAATTTACAAGTTTGTGATTGCAGCAAATAACATTACGTCAACCAGCGTTGCCAGGGCAATACTTCATGGGACCGAGGCATAACTGCATACTGCGGCTATATAAGCGAACGAACCGCAGCAGAAAATCATTCTTTTTACAGAGTTGATCTAGATCGGAGCTAATCTGAGAAGTTTAATTCTGGTCAGGGATAATCTGAGTTTCCTACAGAAGACAGTTCTGTTCAGTCAGAAAATAATCTGACGTATTATTTCCAACTGCCATGCAGAGACTAATCTGCTACCCTTTTGCCTACACCTAAGCAGAAGATTTATTCTGCAACACTACCTCCTACACCTAGGCAGAAGTCTCTCTCTGTATCACAGTTAATCTGAATACACTTTTCGGCCTGACACGCAACAGTACGTACGTAAAAATGATACGTAGTTTGGTTTATGTCCCACAGGAACTGTTTATCTTTCACCGACTCTACAAGTTTTCATTCATTTTAATATTTTTTACTTTTCAATTTTCTCAAGAAATATGTCAGCAGAAGCCATTCAGATCGGATTTTTGACATTCGCCCAGTTGGCAACATTTATATTCCCCCAAGTTGGCAGCCATTGGACCTGAAATTTGTAATTTGATCAAATATCAGGCCAGCTTAAAGCTGAGATAAAAGCTAAAGTTATCAACTAATTTTCATTGTCAAGAAACCTCAAGCTAGCTGAAAAGCTCCAAATGTGTTTCAGGCCTTACACGCTGAACAAGTTTACGTGCTACACTTCGGCCTAACACGCTGAAGCAGGTTTATTGCGTTTCATTTTCCGGTCATACACGCTACATAGTGCTGCACTTTAAACAGAAATTGGTTCAGAAAGAACAAACCAAAGGTACGCAGTTGAACTTTGTATCGGAATTTTTTTAATTTATTGTAAGCCACTTTTATTTTGCTTGAGTTGATACTTGAATTTATCTTGTGATATTTATTAGTTTAAGCAACTTATTTGTTGAATAAAAATTGTATATTTGAATTTTAAAGACTGAATTGTTTTTTTACCGGCACCCCCCTCCCACGTTCGAGACTAGATCTCGCAGCCAGTGATCAAATATTTTTACAATTCGGAGTATATTTTGCAGGCCTTTAATAATAGATATAAAAAGCAGACGTCCGAAGATAGATCTCTGACCAAACTCGCATCACACCGATATTTTCACGTTGTCAGTAGGTAAAAACGCTCCACAAAAATTAGAGGGGAATACACGACACTAACACATTTCATCTCATTTTGTGGCGGAAGATTTCTCTTATGCTATGCTTTTGACCTGCTTATTTTTTGTCTTGCAGTGATTTTGAATCATAAAAAGTACACCTTGATATTGCATTCCAGAAGTAGTAAGTCAGTTTTGGGATTGGGACTAATTTTTCTTTTGTGTTGACAGGAATCCAAACTGAGTTTACTGCAGTTCTCCTCTTAGTCTAACAAACAACAGCATCTGCTTTATGGAATTTAAAAAAACTTCTCGAGAAAAACCGCGCAAAAGTTAATAACAGCGAAAAAGGAGTCATGGCTGCTTGCATAATACGAGAAATTCTTACACCAATTATTCCTTAAAAGTTTGAAAATCGCCATTCGAGGGCACCTAACAAGGACTCCAAGGAGGAAACATTTTCCATTATCCACAATGCGCCGGGTTATAATATACCAAAGTGAAAAAAAAGTTTTCGCAGGTTTTGTACACTCTTCATGGCACGATTATAATCAAGTACACCACCCTTGGAAAACTCTTTAATTTTCCGCCATGAAAATGAATTTTCCGTTCAGCTGTAACTATGGCTGGGTTATTGGAAAGCTTACAACAAAATAAATCAAAGCGCATTTGAAATTTAGCACTTTTATGGTGGTCGTATAAGTGTGCATAAGTTCTAATCCTGGATCATTTTCAGTAGTTCCCTTGTCGTTTGGTAGCAGCAGCCGCATAAAATAGGGCCCAATACCACCCCCATGATCGTATACCCAGAGCCATTAAAAACTGTTTAAGAATATGCGGGTAGAATTGCTTTATTTTCGTATAAGCGGGGGAGGGAGGGAATGGGGTATAACTATAAAGTTTATGAGTTCGAAATCTCTTTTAGTAAAAGCATAACTGACTTGAGGGTCCCAATAGTGCTGGAAGCTCGCCCGTTTTTAGAGTTAGTAATTGTAAAATGAATGAACTGCATCTTTGCTGCTTTTGCTGCTGCTCAAGTGAATTTGCGTGGAAACATATCTTGCAAGTCGCAAGTATTTTACAATCTCCAAGCAGAGCGAGCAGGTCTTAATAAAAATCGTAAAATATCGCGCGTAATAAAGATTTGGAAGTTTATGGTCTGGAAGACTTTTACGGGCTGCATCAGTGCAGTGCAGTCTTAATGATTTTCAAGATAACATGGCCGCGGAGACAATTCTGATGTGAAATTGTTGTTAACTTGAGAGAATGGGAGACTTATGAGTTTGTTTCAATTAATTTCGCTGTGTTGCTGGAATGCGATTGCATTTCATTCTCCTCTTTTTGTTGCTCTTGGTCCCGGGAAAATGAAAGCTGCCATCGTCGTTTGTTTAATAGTTTCGCATTTGTTTATTATTGACGAAGTTACGGTACACAGGAATAATTGCTATTTTAAAAAAAAACTTTAAGTTGATGAAGAAATTGAGATTTATTGCTTCTAACTAAATAAGTAACATGCCAAAGTCATTGACGAGGAATGTATTATGATGATGGATGTTTGTAGATTCTTTGAGGAAGCCACTTCTACTTTCAAAGGCAAAAGACTGGCATCCCGAAAAGCTTCGCTAAGATCATTAGGAAAAACTAACATTGATGAAATTCTTCTGGATATAAATGGAGAATGGGCTAATATTTATAGGTAGTTTGTTGGATGAACACTACTAGGCAGTGCTGCTGATATTAATTCACCTCCACAAGCTACAATCTGTCAAATTGGGCGGTGGACTTGTCATTCAAGTCCTATGGTAGGTTACTGGGTCCGTTACCTTGTGACCTAGTGAATTATATGACAGCCAAGGCATATGCAGTCTTACAAATTTGACGTTTATCCTCCAATGCATTTGAGAATAAGAACTGAGAAACTCTACTTCCAGACGCAAAGTGGCACACCATAAGGACGCGCATATAATGGAAAATCTGTACAGCATCTGAGATTGTGCCTCATCAGAGGTAAATCCACTTTATAACGAGAGTTCCACATGAGCTAGTCGCGTTTGAAATTAACTGGGAAAATAACCTCCTTTTTTCTATGCATGCTCTCTACCAGCTTCAAGGTGCTTGATAAACGTTACACTTCATACACATTGCTCCAAATCAGAGATTAACACTAAAGGGCTCGTCTTTTGCAAGGATATCGGTGTAGAAATGGGCGTAAATGTCTTGAAAATTATGCCATGGTCTTCCAAGTCAAAGTCAAGGCTATATGTGTACCTGATGCATAGTAATTCGCATGACTTGGACCAAACTCCTGCATAACTGGAAACTCTTAAATGATAACATGACATCTGCCGTGTTCGGTAATGAACATTGAGTCTGCGCAGTAGTATTTGCACGATTGACAAACGACTCTTAACATCATTAACGGGTCATCGTTTTGATAAGCAAAGCATCCTGTCATGTTAAATATGTTAAGTCAATGGACAAGGATTGATATAACAAAACAGTACATATCCTGTTATCCAAACTCCCTCCTCACCCTTACTACCCCACTAGTAACCCTTTGAACTCTGGTAATAGCAATTCAATTTTTGTCGTCGTTTAATTAAAAACGATTTTATGATCGGAATTTTAAAAGCTCCTTTTTGTCTCCCATTGCCGTTCATTTTAATCATGGCTAATGACGCTGACATGCAATTAATTGACAGCTCAGAACTAAGTTTTTAATTAAAACCAATTTACCAAAAAGTTTTATTTTTCGAAAAACTTGAAACTTGAAACTGCATGCTTGGCAGCAGCCAGTGAGAGCGCAAAAGGGATTTGTTGCAGGGATACGCAAATGACAGCGTTTTCCGTGTCATCGAAGAAACTTCTAATTAAAAAACTTTGGAGAATATTAAAATGTCTGTGATTGAGAGTTTTCCATACAGACGATTATGGCGGCGGACGGAGACTTTGTAAAGTTGATTTCTTTAACCTAAGACCTTAAAGTTTTAATGTCGAGAAAGATGGCTGGAAATTTTTATGTTCAAAAAGAAAAAGAGACAAAAAAGAGAAAAAAATCATCTGTATTCACCTGTGAATCCCGGTTGGTAGCTACACGTGTACGATTCAACTCTATCAATGCAAGTCCCGTTGTTCTGGCACTTGTTCTCTGTACAATCATCAATATTTGTTTCACATCGGGCTCCCGTATATCCAGGACGACAATGGCAACTAAAACCTCCCTCTTCCAATATTGTACATGTTGCGTTATTTCGGCATGGATTAGCATAACAAGCGTCAATCATAAATTCACAGTATTTCCCATGGTAACCTGGTTGACATCTACACTCGTATAATAATAATAATTCGTATATTCTGGCAAGGAAACGTGTAGCAGGCGTCGCACTTAGAGAGTGTATCATTGCTGACCTTCTCCTTGCAGACGAAGTGATTCGATGGTGTTGATAGGATCAATTTGTCCCTCATTGATTCCGGCTCAGCACATCGGGCGATTCCTGGATCAATATAATCCAATTTGATCCAATCAGAGAACCATTTCAACGAACAGTCACAGTAGAGTGGATTACTACCTCAAGTGCTAGATGTTGAAAAGTAAAAGTTGAAAAGAGTTAGAGAGTTGGTACTGGTGGTGGTGGGTGGTGGTTGTTGGTAGTGATGGTGGATTTCACAGGATTACAGAAGTAATAGATTTTCCTCAAAAGCCACTTGAATGATACTCACATGTGTGTAACTGACTGAAGATCTGAGAAGGAACCTTCTGGTACCATGCAGAGAGAGTACTCGAAGATTTTTGAGTCCTGTTAAGGCGTGTCGTTGTACACACTGAAGGCGATTATACGAGATGATTCTATGTGTAAAAAGCAAAATTGGGAGTTGAAAATGAAATCTTAAAGACATTTTCAGCTAAGATGCTTTAAATATTTGTCTTTCTTCGTAAAATTAAAATTTTTTAAATTGACTTTCCGTTAAGAGATTACCAATAAGCATAGGATCTATAAAAAAAAGCATTGTTCATAGCCTTGTATTAGGAAGGAACTGATAGGTGCTTTATAGGTTTAGATTTGCAGATATAAAGGCATGCCTTTAAATTGAGATGCTGTGCTTTTGGTTGAGGACAGTATCACGAAAGAATATTCGCAACGACGCATAATCTTTTCAATTGTGGTACCTTATAGATCGTGATCGAAGTCGGCCATGGAAAATCTTTCACCGGATTCGATATACCTAAACAAATGGTCTAGAGAGAGAAAGAGAGAAAGGAGGTGGATTTTACATTTTAAATGTTGAAAAAAAGAACGGGAAACTTTTTCAAACATCTAAGCTATTCTCCAAGAGTAGGCTGTGCATTAAAGCATATAAGGACGTAATCAACCTAATGTCCCTTGTTTGGAAAACCATTAAAGTTCTCAAAGTGGAGTGCTATAGTCTCTAATTTTGTCAATGGTGGTCAAAGATCTTCTTGTGCCATTATATATCTAAGCATAACCCTCATCGACAAACTTAACTAGAATAGGCACATAGAAAAGTCAATAGTAAATATAGGTAGTGGTATTGAAAAAGTCCACTCACTTTAACTATAAAATAAAACCCAATATTGAACATGGTCGTTGATAGAACATCACCTGAATATAACTTTCCAAAACAAAATATGGTAAAGAAGTAGAAACTTGTGATATAAAATTTAATTCTAACACTTATCAAAGGCGAATGCTCACTTTAGGCCCGACACCTCCTGATATGAGAAATGTCTTAAACGATGCATTATAATACTCCGAGCATATTTTATTAACAATGTTTATTTCAATAAAGCAGGGGAAGTCTTGGGAGGGGGGTGGGGAGAATCAAAGTTTGATCTAGTACATTGTGGGAAATCTAGTACAGAATTAAATTCCTCTGGTCCTAAGAAGAAGTTTGAGTACCCACACTGCTATACTTGCAGGCTTAAATAGCTATTTATAGCCATCCCCATACTCACTTTTTTAGTATTTCCCGTTTTTTTATGCGAACTGAAGTACTAGATTTTTCGCACCTTAGATCGGCTCTAACTCGGTAGGGTTATGTTATGTCCGATCGAAATTGGGTTTCACGTTCGACTTAGTTCATTACCAGTTGCAATTCGTAGAAGAAAATTTTTCTCTGCATACTTGTTGGGTAGGGGTAGAAACTCCGGCGGGGGTTGGTGACTCCAATACCGCATGTTGCATACCAAATTAAAGGTCTCGCCGAGTACTATCGGGTGGTGAACTTTTTCCCCGATTCAGAGAATATTCGTGAGGTGATTTTACGGCCGGAAAACCCATTTGCAAGCAGTTGGGTCAGATACACCCCAGCTACTACATTCGGCATATATTTTTGCAGTACTTTCTTCCATGGCTATTGGCGCTCTGTTCTGAAATTTTTTCTCATAGGTAGCCATTTTATACAACTTACCAATTCCGCGATCAAGAGAACTACAAAAGATCACTGTTTCATCCAAGAAAGTCGCACAAGCTACATCGGATCGCCAAAGCTATCGCTCGCTTAATTGAAATAAAAATTGTTAATATGTGCAGAGTATCATAATGCATTGTTTAAGCCATCTTTCATTTCTGGAGGTGTCGGGCCTAAAGTTATATGAAAAGTGGGCATTCCCCTTTATGGAAATACGCATTACAGGCAGATCTGAATGCTATCACTATATGCGCATATGAAAATCTCGAGAGATAATCAATATATTATTTACGGGCAGTTAAGCGGCACTCAAAATCATCAGGACAAAACTAAGAAATTATTGATTACACGAATTGCAGGAAACCAAAAGCAAAACATTCTGTCCAAGAAGTTAGCGAGCATCCATACCCATTCTATAGGACCAGACCAGAGATTTTCTTTATACAACAGTTGACGAAAGTGGAGATATATGATGGCCTAAGTAGTGGTCGGCAATTTTCTCTTTCCTCATACACGCAAATAAGTCCGTGGGTATTAAATTTTAATGGTCGACAATTCGACATATAATCTTTCTTGGTCTTCTGGCCAACATATTTTGGGTTCAAGCAATAAATTTGAGAAGTTGGAGTAAGGACAAAGGAGGAATGTTATGAACATAATTAAAAGTTATTTCATTTATCAAATATAAAAATTGGAGTTTTACTTTTAAAGATTAGTGACTCACTCTCAAACTTAACAACGACCAGTTACATCAGATACCTCTCTCAGAGACTGTTCTGATATGTTGGTTTTCATCAAAGCTAAGCTCTAGAGATATAGTTATCTTCCCACAAATTATTCACCTTCAAATATTTCAACTAGACTTTGATCTAGTAAGTATGTACTCATGCTTCGGAGTAAATTCAAATAAAAAACAAAAATCCATAAAATAATTTACACAGTTATAACAACGGGAGGGGGCACCACTTAAGCGAACCACCAACTTTTATTCCATTAGAGAAATCCATTTGTCGTGCTGAGAAAATTTTCTTAACGACATGCAGTCGACTATTTATTTGAACGTGATAAAACGACATCATTTCAAAATTAAGTGCTTCCAGGAAAGAGGGAAACACTTTGCCACCTTTAGGATCCGTGCTGCTGCCACTATGAATTTCTTCACTAAGATGGGCTCTTCGAAAATATGCCCACTACTAAAATTCAATTGTATCGGTGGAAATTAGAAAATCCAATAAAAGACATTACTAACAGAGAAAATTATAAGACGGTTGTTAAAGCAGTTCGTGCTCAAGTATTCCTCACATGTTGTTCAAGAACTTTTCTTCCTTCAATTGCAACGCGTGATCTCGTTGCACACGGCTTGGTATAGGTTCACGTATTTAGAGACACTTAGTATCACCTAGAATTTGCACGCTTCAAGTTTCAGACGTACATAGGTACTCGGTTGCCTATTGCATGAACTCTAAAGAGGATTTAATGGGGATTTATTGCACATCAAGCGTTTTGTGCCTTTCAAAGAGAGAGACGAAAGCTGAAACATCATCAGGGAACAAGAGTAAAAATTACTCAAGAACTATCAACTCACAAAGAGAGAATTATTCAAGCCAACTTAAAGGTTGACTGTCTTTCAAATTTATGTAAATATATAGAACAACCCCTTTCGAGAGCCGGAAATGTAAGAACAACTTCCGTACTAGCAAAGAAATAAGAAATTGCCATCAAGTGATGTGTGAAGATGATGATACTTACAGAGTTGATAACCTGGTGAGATTGGCAAACGTATAGTTGGAGAGAATCACGATCTGATTATTACTCAAGTCCCTGGAATGAAGAAGTTACAGAAGCTTAAGTTTAGTTATGGTTTTCTTTAAAGCTTACAATCTTGTCAATGTCTTCAGATGACTAATCCGATCTCTGTGAATCATTGCGATTTCTTTGGACTCTAAATAAAGTTCAGATGTTTCCGGTGGTATTCCTTTTGGGATTTCTTTTAGTTTATTCCTGGAGCAGCGTACTACGGTACCTGTACATGTACATGAAGGTGGACAGTAACCATCTCCTAGACAACTTTCATTATTGTCTGGGCTACATTTGAATTCATGATATGGTAAATCTTTGATTTGAATATCACGAACTTTGCTGGGTGCCGCACATGTTGGTGTACCGCCGGAAAGTCCACGTTTTCGTAGCCAATCGGAGAACCAAGCTAATTGGCAATTGCAATTGAAAGGATTCGATGCAAGATTCCTGGAAAGAAAAATTTAATATTTTAGTGAGATTTTTTGTTTTTTAGTTTATTTAGTGCGGTTTTCAATTATATGAGATTTGTATGTGACGCTGTGGATGGTATCGGTTTACGATAATTAACTAAAAATTTTTAAAGTTTATTTTGCTAAAAAAAAAATTACGAGCACAGATCTATCTGGAAGGTAAAAAGCAGGGACCGAAAATAACTGGTATTTTGAAAACTTTAAACAAAAAAAGCTTGGATAATTCATGATCGTGGAATTTTGTGGAATATATCAAAAGATGTCTCGTGAAACCCGTTTCGATTCCTGCAAAGTTTTTCAAAACTTAACTTTTTATTTAAAAAAAAACTACAAAAACCAAGCTGGAAAGGCTTTTTATTTTATCTGGCAAAGTAAAAAGCCAGCTTGGCTTTTTATTTTTTCGACCTGGAAGTAACAGGTTTCTAAGCCGGAAGTATAAGAAGCCAAGCTGGTTCCTTATTTTCAGGGTCCGGACCAGTTATGAATTTTTTTTCTTATCCGGTATACGGTAATAAATGTGTAGTTAAGTATTATCAATAATAATAATTAAAGGAAGGTATGATTTACGATGTGCTCTGCTTCTGACTTATTTTAGGATACCGTCATTAACTAACTAATGCACGAGCACGGCTTATCGTTGTCGGTTGCTTCCTATCTTTTTTTTATGTTATTTTTGCCGTTGCCGCGCTGCAGTGCCGACAAATTATTTGAAAAGCGATTAGGGTTCCCATATCCGAATTATTTTTAATGGAAAAAAATTTAAATTTTCTAGCCAAAAATGATACTCGGATAGAAAAAGTAAGAAACCAGCTTGACTTTTTATACTTCGTCAAAAAAATAACTTGTTACTTCCAGCTCGAAAAAACAAAAAGCCAAGCTGGCTTTTTTGTTTGCCAGAAAAAATAGAAAGCCTTTCCAGCTTGGTTTTTTTAGCTTCAAATTATTATCGGTCAGGAATAACAGGTAAAGTTGGCTTTTTTCGTAAAAAGTCATAACTGGTTCGGTCCCTGGTAAAAAGTAAACAAATTTAGCAAGCTAAATTCTCCAAATATTTGCATTACAAATATTTGCTAAGTATAGTAGAAATAACGGGCTTATGGTCTATAATTTGTAAATTTCAAGAACTAAATATACTTTACATGCTTTTCACATGTCTCATATCAGCACAAAGTGGTTATATGACGGATAAAACTAACTAATCTATAAAAACTCATAAATTCCATTTTTATCTTAAGTATCTTAACCGATGCTTTTGTAGTTCTCCTGAAGGCGTTTTCAATTTCATGCAAATGACTGTTATTTTAGGCTCCTAAAAATGTAAATGTTAAAAAGCCTGATAAAAATGTTTCGAAATCAGTTGACTACGATAATTCTGGTTACTTATAGGTACCAAATAAAAAAGACTATTTGATCACCGTTTCAATTGAGATATTATAGTAAGACAAAGATGCTCTCTTCTTAACAATTCACGTTGTTTCTTAATTCTAAATTCATCATTATTATTACTAGCTAAATCCACCCACCTATGGTCTTACAAACCTCTACAACTTCGGATCATATTGTTACTGATGACACTCACCAATAGGTGTAGTTCCTTGTATGTACTCGCCCAAAATTTCATCTACGTATGGCTAAAATGTTGCCTAGCGGTCAGTTACGATAGGACATTGTATGCAGTATATATATTAACTGCTGTATACTGCCTTTCGAAGCTGTTTGTATAGATAGAACTGTCAATGATTTCTGGGGGGGGGGGGGGGGGGGGGGGTAGTCTGTGAAGCGCTATGCTGAACAAGGTAAAAGCTGTATAAGGGGAAAGCATGCATACTTGATAGAAGAAATTTGATGGTTTGTTGTTTAAAGTGTTTAAGTTGTACTGTTGATGGCATTGGCATATCCTTCTGGAAAATAGTGCGAGCACGTGGAACGGTATGAATGACGTTAAAGCCATTATATTTGGAATGATGTGCACGCATTGTTGGGTACAGCCCACAAGGGGGATACTATTTATAAATAGGCACATGCTTCTGTGAGATAAAAATTGAGATTTTTGACTTGGTGGGTACTGTAGTAATGCTATGCAGATGGCCCATGATGCGATGATGCTATGTGCTCATGTAAGTCAGAATAATAAAATCTCAGACATAGTTGTGAGAGGAGTGAGAGGAGAAAGACAGTAATAGCCTCTTGTGCAGGGGGCGAAAGGATGTCTTAGTTGATGAATAAATTGATAAATGACGGAAATCAGGTATGTATGTTAGTAGTGCTTATATGGTTAGTATGCACGGTCAGCTATAAGATCCAAATGGTGAATCTCGAAGCCTATCCAGACTGAATTGGGCATATCTTAACCTTCACGCGGTCCCCTCTGACAGCGCCCATAAGGGTTGTACTACCTGTATAGGCCGAGCACAATTCTTTTATACGTTGCTAATAAGAACGGAGTTACCAGTACCGAACGGAGTTATCAGTACCGAACGGAGTTACCAGTACCATTTAAAAAAGAATATCTTGCATGAAGATATGAAACTGGAAGTATTCATGGTCCATTGATCATGCTTTACGAAAGCTATGCCAAATGGGCGGCCCGACATTGGCTAACTTGGTACTACGGGGTTAGAGGAGCACTGGATAACAAGGTTTTATCCACCTAAACTTCGGATGGCCTCTTTATGGGAGCATCGTAGTGGCTGTGGTATGGGCGCCATCTAGATCGGCAGAGATTGTATAGGTCTCGCTTCTACCAGTAAGTTGATGTCATTTCATACTCTTTTGGCATACTGGTACTTGTTACGACATGATGAACTTGATTGTCCATTACAATCCGAGCATGAAGAATGCCGTGAGATTAAGCCATACTTGGCAGGCGCTCACGTAAATCTATGACAGCTTTCTGTCAATTATTTCCTTCAATCATGGGAATAACCTCCTCAGAGACTTATTTATCTTTAATTATGTAAATCACTTGGACGGTTATTTTATCTTCTGTAGTTTTGTTGATTAGCATATTCCTTATATTGGTGCGTCCAAATTTAGTCGGGTAGATAATTGCTGAGTTTTATTTTATTTTTTTATGTCATTACTCACAGTCTGTTTACTTATCCACATAATACAAATGTCGGCATGCCTCAAGGCTCCGTATTTTATCCAATTCTTTTTCTAATATTCAGCTTTACTGATGCCGATGTACTTGACTTGACTCTATCAGATATTTTGATTCTATCCTCAATCAAATCAGCTCCCTCTTAGGGAACACATATTTCCAAACAAGTGTTATCCACCATTATCTAAATGATTCTCCCAGAATAATTCAATCTACTTCATTTAATATCGTGACCGTCTCTAAATCTCTAAAAAAAAACACTTTTCATTGAAATGTCTTGGATGGACTTCCTCATGTGTATAGCATCGTAGAACGTACCATGAACTTTCTCATCACTATACAAAAAAATCGATTCTCATTTTTATCAAACTCTGGGGATTGCAAATTGATCAAAGCAATCTACGAAATTTCTTCACGTTTACGATTCATTTGCACCCTAAAAGGTTTCTCATTTCAATGTTCATATTGAAACAATTCAAATGCATGCCAGCAGCATAGTGTTGTTGGATAGTTCTTTCAATGGTTAAGTAAACTAACTCTATAGGTATAGCTATAGAATTGGTGGTGTGTGGACTTCTCCTCTTACACTATTTGTACCTTTCTACAAAGAATCTTATTCTAGGAAAATGAAAAAAAACAAAAGCTCAAAAGTTATCACTGTTTGAAAAATCTCACGCGATTTATCTGGAAATAGATAAAACCAGATCGAATTCAGATTGCAGCATCAAAGTGATTTGTTATTCAAACCCCATGGTGTGACAACCAAGACCTGCTCTGCTCGCTTATGGTGTTCATATCATTGGAATCCAACCCTCCGACTCAGACCAGCATAGAATAAAGGAAGATGAGATCTGGGTAAGCATCCAGCACAGATTCGAAGATAACGAATGCATCAGAAACAAAAACAAATTGAGGTCCATTAGAGATTTGTGTGTAGCAACCAAGAGAAGATGCAGTCTTAAGATGCTGTGGGTAACAACCGCACTGAGGAAAATGAGCGATTAACAGAAGGTGGTGCCCCCGGTATGTCTTTAATTTAATTTGCATATCGTTAATGACCCAACATTAGGGCGACTTGCGCCTGATTGTAGTTTTGGGGCGGATGTTAGAGCAGCTCAAGTAGGTTCTCATATTCACTTATTCTTCATCCTCATGAATTCCTTGCAACACCAACCAGCAGCGAGTGATTAAAGCCTTGGTAAAAGAGAAGACGACTCATGATGGGGCACTTGTTGCCACTTGTTGAACTAAATTCATGGGGTGTCATGGAAACAGAGATAGTTTCTTTTGTGTTGGCTCTTGCTTCAGTGCAGCATCTGCTTGTCCTCCACTTTAGTGCCTGGCTTGGTTTCAAAGCGTTTTAATTTTTAAAAGCGACTTTGGTCTGTGCATGGTGGCTAGCATGATTGTTTTGCATATCCTCGTTACTCGGTAATTTTCTGTTGTTTCGCTTAAGAATATTCTTTGCACCGCTCGAAAGACCAATAAACAGTTTAACTTGCAACTTTTCACTTGATTCCTGCTTTTAATTACCGCTAACTACTAGAAAGGCTGTGAAATAAATTCACAGTTTTAATGAGAATATTGTGATTATCGCTGGTTTATGTGAAGCAAATGGCTTTTTAATAGCAATTTCTGCTTGCTTTCATTATGCGTCAGAGACTATTCTACCTGAAGTCAATTAGATTGGGTAAGGAGAGAATAAAACCATGTAGCGAAGGTACATACAAAACTACGTGCGTAGCACAGGTGCACTCTGCTTCAACTTGTTACATTAAGAAGAATCTTTGGGTGACTAGTCGTGGAATTATCTTTGCTATCGAGCTATTAAAGCAAAATAGCTCGGGTATTCTATATAAATGCGGTACCTACCTATAAGTAAAATGGAAAGGTGACTGAATGACTGACTGACTGCTCGTTACTTACAGATTAGATATTGCGACCTTATTAATTTTTCAAAAGGTATGTAATTAAGAGAAATGGGATGGGAATGATAGTTAATTAATTCGCTATCGGATTAGATTTTGAAATAGAAGCTTTTTCTGCTAAGTTCAGCTGCGTTATAATATAATAAAATTGTGAATTTATTTATTTCACATATCACAGACATCAGTTTCGTACTTTTTGGTGGTGTTCACAAAGGCGTCTTGTCAGCTTTTGACAAGAGACATATTCTACTAAAGGACCTCACGGCTACAAATTACAGGATTTGTCCCGCTACGTCTTACTTTTAAAGATCTGTACAAACTAGATATGTCCTCCCTTATACAGAAATAGTTTCTCGATGAATAGAAGATAAAATACTCTTCATGATTCTTTGATTATTGTAAGATGCGACTAAAAGTGCCATATGCCAGCATTATATTAATACAAATACGGAATTAGTTCTTCAAAAGTTTGGTGGCAGAGAAGCTCAACTGTGGCACTCATACGCTAATGTTAACTGGTAAGCTATCCATTCCAGCAAATATTTGAAACAGATTCTTCTAGATGTAATAAAATCAACTGAAATTTTCTGCTACCATTGGGAGAATACGGCTTCCACATAGCCTCTCCACCTGACTCTGTTATCTGCTTTAGTTCCTTGTATAGTTTTTGTTCACTATACTAGGAGATAAATTTGCAGTCAGTAGCGCACCCAGAATTTGGCTTGGGGGCAGGGCATATATGTCTCAAGTCCAAAAGGGGAACTCCTTTTTCGAAGATATTTAATTTTGGTTAAATCTCGACATAGGCCATAAAGCCACTGTTTTCTTTAGTACAACTAAAACAAAAAGCAGAAAAGCTTTCTCGACCACGATGTAATTTTACCAATAAGGCACAGATAACAGCCAAATCATTGGGATAATATAGAGGTACTGCAAACAGGTGGGCGGCGCACGAGTTGCGCCCGGGGGGGGGGCTTTTTGCCAAGGATGTACTTTTTAGGTTGTTGTCTCTGTTCACGGTAAAAGCCCATGATGATATTTTATTTTTTGAAAGAATATCATCCAAGTTTAATTTTCGCCAATCTCCAGTGTCCTCTATTAAGGACTACGTGAGTTCAAGGATTCAAATAATATTTCTGAATAATTATAAAATCTGATTTACGAAGATGGAGTTCCACTAGGTTCTATTCTCGAAACTCTTTTGCTTTTACTCTTTATGTTAACGATTTACCTCAGTTCCTGACATTTTTTAAATGAGGATAGGTAAAATTTGCCAATTTTGTTCCGTCATATATCTCGCGTTTAGAGCTTGTAATCAGAACATATTCAGGACTTGCCTTTGGAGTTAAAAACACTTTTCAAATTTTTTTGGTAAGGCTTTCTTAACTTCTTAAGAACTAACAATTCAAACTCACGTAAAAGTATTTTAAAAACCAACCTTCAAAGACCTAAGAGAATTCCCGTGGAAAAAAATTCTTAAAAAAAAAGTAAAAATAAAATCGTATTTTTTATGAACTATCATGTATTCGCCAACAGCCGTTACCGATCAAAACACACGTTTTGATTGTGCCTGTAAATTTCAATAGCAATCATAAATTCAGTTAAAACGAATTCATAAGTGTATGGAAATCACGTTTCTGGTCATTTTTAATTCGAAACCACCTGCTTCTGTCCGGTATTAAACCAGGCTACAAAGGCAATTACTGCAAACCGAGTGCTGAATGCATAATATCAGGAACGTTTGTGTTGTTTATGTTTTTTTGTTTATGCTCAACTCTAATCGGATCGGAAAGTGAGTGGATCAATTGAACAAAGATAATTAAGGTAAATGGTCATACCACCACAACCATTGCAATTTTCAAGGAGGCGATAAAAGACACACTCAGGGGCAAAAAAATAGAGAAAAAAGAAACACCCACGACAACAGCAACAACAGAAAAATAATAATAAAAAGTTTTTGATCGCGTCCTTCACTGTGATCCCAAAAGCAATAAGTAAAGTTGTTGAGGAAGAATGAAGGTGAAGAGATATCTTTTGGAAGTCGGCTGGTTTGCCCAGAATCCCAGTGATTACTACTTTGTCTGAGAAATGTTTTATTATACACAGGGATTACTTTTGAATGCAAATTTTTCAATCATGTTCATGTGCAACGGAAAATGTGGAAAACAAAAAGATATAAAAACAAAGCAAAAAAGTGCAAAGCAACAAGACACGAGTAGCAATAATAAAATCGTGTTCACTTGAACGAGTCGTCGAAATATGAGATGCAGATGCAAACAACAAATTTTCAATTTGGTTGAATGAAATCCGAATCCCACCTGAAAATCTCAGACGAATTGAACAACAAAAGACGAACAAATGGAGAAGGAGCAACGAAGATGTTTAGATGTTTAGCGATGCTAACAAGTCGAAAGATCCTGGCATTACACAGGAAATTAAGTTGTCGTAGAGCGAGCAGAAAAGAAAAACAAGATGAAAAATGGGATTTTATTAGAAAATTTATTAAATTCGACATGTTTTCTGATTGTAGATAATAACAAGAAAAAAAAAAGTAGAAAAGGTTTATTGGCTTTTAATAGATTGCTACTAGTTTCTGTTGACAATTTTTTTTTATTACTAAAAGTATTTAGTAAATTATAAGGAACTGTTAATCTCATTTTCATATGGTCCTTCGAGCCGGATTTGAGGGATTCATAGTTGACTTTTTGTACTAACTGTTGCTTATTGTTACTTCTAAGTAGTTCTTTTATAATTTGGTATCCGAATTGTGCAACAATTTTCTTCTTCTTTTTCAATTGGTTCATTATTTTCAATTTATAACGCGCAAGGATAATCGTAAGATTCAGAATCAAGGCTGCCAATTGTACTGCACTGCTTTATTTTCTGTAATTCCTGGAACATTTCAGTCGTGTTAATGAAACGAAATTGGTTCTTTTCAAGTTAACCTTAAGCAAAAAAGAGTAGATCTAAAGATATCCATATTATAATTGAAAAAATCTTGGTGATTGTACAGAAACTGTTCAGTCGTTTTAACAATTTCATTCGAGTAGACTAAACATGCCGAATCAACGACATCTAATTAGAAATATGGACTCGAACTGTTTACCACAAAAACGTGGAGATTACCAAATTCTGTTTATATACAGGATGTTCTACGAAGAGCTGATCATTGGACAGTTACGGATAGATGAAGCAAGCATATGCGGAAAAAATTTAATAGTTTGGGGGCCGCCGGGGGGTTTAACATTTTGTTTATTTTTATTTATTTTGCAAAGTGTAAATAGAAGCAGTCCGTCGTCCATAGACAAATACAAGTCGGAGTAAATAAAATTTCTAGACCCATCAAGACTTAGGCAACCAGTTTAAAAAATTACCATAAAATGGAAAATAAATAAAACGAGGTATACAAAAAACAAAAACCAACAAATATTTTTTAAGAAATAATTTTTTCCTATAAATAAAAGTGGTGATTCGGAAAAACATCTGAAAATTTTTGAAATCATACATCGTGAAAATAAAAGCATTGGGAGCGTTCTTATACATTACTGCACAGTTACTTTGGTCGCGCTTTTAGTTTCAAAATGTATGAATTCAAAAATTTTTAATTGTGTGAAAGAAAAATTTTCAGAACAGCGACATATACTTGGCCTTCTGTGAATAGTTTTGATCCCATGTATACCACAGCACGGTGAACAGAACTACCTTGTTTCTTTTCTTGTGTACAGTAGATGCCCATGATAGGTCTATTGGTAGCATTGTCTCTTCAACTGTGCCATAGCTAAACTTGACAGAGAACTCCTATGGTATTGCATTAATCTTATGAATGCTATCTCTACCAAAGTCTACAATTCTATTCTACTTGTAAAGCCCTTTATTTGATACTAGTAGCAAGGGGGTTTTGGAGGAAAAGGGTAGTCTGCCATTTCGAGGCGCCCGTGATATTTTGTTAAGAATGATGTCACATAGCCCATCGCATTCTACACCTGAAGCCCTTTCATTTGATACCCATATCAAATGGGTTGTGAAGAAAATGTAATTCTCCATGTAGAGATTGTCCGCCGATATCAGATATACACACGCGAAATTTCAAAGCTCAAGGTCAAAACGCAAAAGAAGAAAGGCAAAAGACGAAAGGCGAAAGCTAGTCGAAATTTTGATTGCAAGATTTGTAGCAGACAGACAACAATGAAAGTTAAATAAAAAAAAACTACTACGGTCTGCAAATTCATACACTCGCTCTAATTGCTTTTAAAGAGTGTTTTCCCACCTCCCCCACCCATTTTAATTCCTTAACCTTTTTAGTTTTTTTGTGTGCTTGTTAACCATCTTTACTTACAGAGATTTTAGGTGATGTAATCCTAAGAACATTTTATTGTGGATTTCTTTGATCTTATTCTCGGAAAGTAGCAGATCCTGGATCTTCAGAGCACCTTCGAAGGTATTCGGTTCGATTCCGATTATTTGATTTCTACTTAAACCCACTTTGATCAAATTTGGCAATCGTCCAAGGAGTCCATCTGATTTAATGCGAACTAATTCATTATCGTTGAGCAATCTCAAGAAGAAAAACAAAAAAACTATAATCCAGAAGTAACGGCAAATAACAAATTACATACAGCTCGGTTGTATAGAGTGGAATATCAAGTGGGATCTCTTTAAGACCTCTTGCAGAGCAATCCACTGTTGTCCGATCACAATGGAAAGCTGCTGGACATTCAGTGTCGATTCTAAATTCGCCCGCATATTTTGTCCGGTAGTCGTCAGTGCCTGAAAGGAAAATGATAAAAAAAGAAAAATGAAAATTTCATCATTAAGAATGGAAAATCTTCAATTTTTAAAGGAGTCATAATAGGGGCTCAATAAAGAATTCCTCCTGCCGGGACTGCTATGATTTATTGGAGGAACCATCATTTCAATGAGCATGAGCAGCAATTCTTGCCTATACGAGATTCGTTTTAGACCTTAGAAGATCTTTTTATCTTATTGATTGCAGTAGACAGACTGCCTGGATCTGGGCAAGATGGCTGATCAACGCTTTAAGGCACAAAATATAGTTAGTATATAAGCATTTACGGGAACATGTAGACTTTAATTAAATTAGGCTTAACTCTCTAGAAAATAGTATAGTCTGTAGTATGTATGTACAGAAATAATTTATAGAACGCACGACGTAAACATGTCGATTGAATGACAAAAATATTGTTAAAGTTTAAGACCCACGTAGTAATTTCAGTATTCCTCTTAAGGTAATTGGTCTTAATCGAATGTCTTCATGAGAGCGATAGTCGGACCTGTGATTATTTGAAGCTGATTTTTAGATTTCGTAAGTGGAATAGGATGATAAATTAAATTCCTTTGTATCTCAATTACGGTTTTAGGGTTTAGGGTCGGTGAACTCCAAAACGATTGGTTACGAGCAGACATGTTAAGAATTTGACTGGTCAATAAGTAGGTTATTGCTGTTTCAGCAGTGGAATCGTATAAAGTCGCATTGTTTAATTTTCTTAGTGTCATTCTAAGATTATTGAAATTTGAAATTTTCATTTGATGTGGGATGAGCAATGTAATATCTTTGATTAAATTTGTATTGACATTACTGAACGATCCCAAACTTACTCAAAAGGTTTTGTTCGCAGTGCCATGGTTCTGAAAGTTGGGATATCAATCCTAAAAATACCACCATATCCCTTTTTAATAGAAAAAGGAAAGTAGTAGGAAATTTTTGAACCCAATTTGTTTTGAGTGATAAGCCCTTTCATAGAGAAATTCAGATGTTTGGCAGATCCAATGAAACAAAGTGATTTTCACGAAATTTCGTTGGAGATAGCAACCTCTAGCTCAAAGTAGTCTTGAAGCTTGAATAAACTTGAGAAGTAGAGATTTGAATTGAATGCGCCTGAATGGGACGAAAGAAAATATAAATGTTGCAAGAGCTTTTTTTAGCGGTTAGATATTGTTGGTTAGCTTCACAACTTTTTTTTTTAACAAGTCGACAACTGTCCATCTAGATTTTGTGTTGTGCAAGATTTTTGAAAGCTTGCAATATACGTAGCATCTATAGACAGATAATGAAATTGGCAAGACTTTGGACTTTGTCGTGGTAAAAATGTAAAAATTGAAGATTTAAATCTAATTGGACACATGCGGGGGATACGACTAACTCTTGAGTTTCGTAATTTTTGAATGTTTCTTTCCTCCTTCCAAATTCCTGTTGATTTTTTCCCCATCCTATATAGAAAGAATCTCCTTGGAACGAGATTTTGTGAAAAAAAAGCTTATAACAAAATGAGAGCAGAATAAATGGAGATCCGAAGGTAATACTTATAATTGAAATATTTATCACTGTCGCACTGCTGCACCCCTTTTCCTCCCATATTGTACGTTTCAAATGAGCTTTATCACAATAATACAATCCCAAATAGGAAAACTTTTCACCTTGCTTGTAAATGTTTTCTCATTTTTGGCAATAAGCCAACATCTTGCTGGAACTTTTCTTTTTCTCTATTTAAAATTACTCGGTTCGATGATTTATCTCCTCCGAACGTGGCAGAGCCCCATTTTATTTCCATGTTTCGCGAAACTAATTTTCCTTACAATTTTTCCTCCATAGATACCTGTACGTATGCACGAACGTACATATATAGATAGGTTTCCTGTAACCGACAAAGAAAGTATTGCATAGAAATCCAATTTTGTTTTGAATCGATTCCGCATTGTTGTAGTCTTCTTACGCTAGTCCCATATCACAGTGATTAAGCGACACTACTAGCCTTATACCTGTCAACAAAACTGGTGGCTCCTTGATCTGGCTGGAATTCCAACGTGGTCTAGACTCGAGGCGAAAATTTGTTTGCGGACGTAAAATCAATAGTGGTCGCCCCCAGGCTCCTCTTAAAGTGGGAAGTGCGAGTAAGTAAATTTCATTTTCGTGTTTTTGATAAATGCTGAAATATCAGGAAAGTAGGTATACATAGTGATTATTGGTTGTGTGTATCTAAATTACGCTTATCTATCATATACTAGAAGATTAAAGACCTCTTATCGAAGTTCAGGAGTCGAAAAGACGCAAGTTCCAGAGGGGTCTCCATGCATGAGTCGTGCTGATAATTATTAGCAAAACAACAATTGACTATACAGTTCTCTATGGGAAGCGCTTCAATTATAAGTGGGCAGGAATACTTAATGAGAACAATTCATCTACGTGTATAATTATATTGTAGGAACAAAGGAATCCACATTCCTGGTAAAAATCCCATCCCCCGCACCACGTCTAACTTATATTAAATTTCTCCCCATCGAAAGAACCACTCAGGAGCCAATCAACTGACAAGGGTGCAATGAAATTATCCGCAATTACACGCCATTTGTGTTCACATCCCGCCATGAGGAAGTTTCCGATACGGAAATCTCCAGTCGCAATTGTAACTAAAAGCAATTGTTACGATTTCAAACAGTACACGTTGGTACTACGACACTGTGCTGCAAAGCATGATGACTAGAGAGTAGTATAGCTTACATCATCCATTCATCAATAAAACTCTAGATTGTGTCCAATTTATCCATCATACATACATGCCATCGACTCTGATGCTATACTGAAAACGGGCGTTGATTGAAAATGAAGCCAATAATCCGGCAAGAGGCAGTTGTGTCCAAAGGAGCACTTTTCCTTAATTTCCAGCTTTCCCCAATCCCCCTTTATCCATCTAGATAAGAACAAAAACGCCTGAGGTAATAAAGTGCTGCACATAAGTAAGGACCAACTCACACAGGGATTTGGATGGAAAAAGTTTTTCCAAAGTTTTCTCGTCCTTCGGTTTTTTTTCTTCCTAGAACCAACGTTTCTAGTGCTGGGAATTTTTGTTCTTTTTTTTTTGAACCGCTCTTTATTAACAAGTCCAAAAACTCTATCCCCGGGTTCATATTGGAGGTTATGAAAAAGTTTTCCGGGAAACAATTTTCTTTCTTTAAAGTGCGTGATACGAGGGGCAAGATTAGGAGTGCGATGTTGTCCTTCGTCTTATAGAAGAGGCGATCTAGTTTTTGGCTCTTCCTTCTTATTCCCCCGCACACTTGAAATGGGGCTCGCTTTAGGGGAAAGCAATGGCAATTGCAATATTGTTATGAAACTTTAAAAAATTTTTATCATACCATCTCGGAGGAGCATGTAATCATTTTACTGGCGAGGATAATGGAAAAGGACATGCAATTCTGAAGATTGTTGTCTTTTAAAACTGAAAATTTCTCTAATGTTATAAAAAATTCCCATTTCAAGTTTGAAGTGCTTTTAAAAGTTTTGAACAGTGCTGAAAAGTGGTGGGAGTTGTTGAGGTTTTTGGAAGAAAACAAAGAAAGCGAAGTGGAAAATGTCAAAGAAATTGAAAGGGTAAATGAGACTTGGTTAAGAAAAAAATATTTAACTAAAATATCGATGCAGCAAAATTTAGTTTTTATAGGGAAATTAAAAAATATAATTGACGGAATTTTTATAGTAATTTTACAGTAAGTAATTTTTTTTAGCGAATTAGATAGAGAAAATTTCTTCAAAGTGTTGGTGTATGGAAAAATAATGACATAATACGGTCCATTTGCATATTAATTTATTGGCAAATGCAGGTGATTCGCACTAATCAAACTTGGTTATTATTGAATTCCTATTCATAAATTGCCTATTCTTGTTTATTTTTCTCAATACATTGGGCTCTTATTTGTTTAATTGACTACAGTGAGTTAGCTTTTGTGGAGCTCTGAAAAGGTTTATAATAATTCTGGAGTGCCTCACGGTAGCCATATTTGACCGCTACTTTTGTAATTAGTTTTCTTCTTTATAAAGTATTTACGATATTGACTAAGTTGGTAAAGCTTTGTTACGCTGACGATACCAATATTTAACGCAATTGTTTTTATGTGAATGTCACTGTAGTGCTATTAAATTCTGACTTAGAACACTAAATTACTCGAGATCCTTCAATAGGTCTGTTAAGCAACAACCAAACGAATGCTTAGACAGGAAAACCATCTAAAACAATTTCGGTAATACTGTGAAATATCGTGATTCCTCTTCCTCATGCAACCTGCGAACTTTCAAGTGCCATTACCTTCAATCTCCTTTCACCTTTTTAATCTTAAACTCTTTTTGATTTGTTAAAGCAAGCTAATTCAATATGATGCAGGTGCTGTCACTTTCATGGCAGGAAGAGTTATAATAACCCAAGGGGGTTGGCAGGGTTATCTATACTTGGCACCAACTGAGCTTTACCCTGCTGAAAATTTTGAAAATTGTTTAAAATCTCAATTGCACCTGAAATTCACCTTAAATCAACAAGTAAACTACTAACAGGCAGAAATATAACTTTTATCCTTACATTTAAATCTATCATCGTTTAAAGCTTCAATTGTTCTCCTCTGCATCCTTTTGGGGGCATCACATCTAGCTCCACTGGTTTCAATTGGATTCTTATGCAAGTAATCAGCGAGCCATCGTAAGTTGCAATCACAGATGAATGGATTCCTTGCCAGATGTTTGTGTTTTTATGCAGTTTGTTTGCATTAAATAGCCGACAAATGTAGCGTCATCATAGAATTAAAATGTACATGAAAAGATAGATATGGAAAATAAATGCGAAATGTCAACATCTTAAGGATACAAAAAAAAAAAGGACTTCAAAAGGAAGCAACGCAAATGAGCAATCCATTCTGCTGCGCTCTTTTGCACATACTTAAGCTTGAGTTTGAATTGACTTTTAGATGGTACAACAAAAGTCTAGCCTACAACTTGGAAATGTACAGGTATAATTAGGATGAAGTTGAAAAGGACTCGGAACGGAGGGGGGGGGGGGGCGGCAGGAGGATATGAAGTCAGATAAGGTAGTAAGGTTGAGGTTATCCTATGTTGTGACATTTAAATGTGAAATATTTAACGAAAAAAAAAACGCATTCAGACTAAAACCCAGCAACTTACAGTGTTTGAATGCTTTTCATCGAGTCAAAAGTCCCATTTGCCAGCGACTGAATGTTGTTGTCATACAGTGACAAGAGACTTAAACTGTGCAAGTCCCGGAATGTATCCTTTCGTATGCAAGATATTTCATTCGCATTTAAAAGCAGCAGCTGAAGTGATGTTAGCCCTTTGAATATACCTGACGGAAGATCCTTTATCTTATTCCCGTACAATACCCTGAAATTTATAATATAATGATGATTAATAAACAAGAAGAATTAGCAGGAAATGAAGGAGATTTGTCATCTCTCATTTCTCTCTGTTTTTTTTTATCAGACTTACAATGTTGTCAGAGCTTTCAGACCGCTGAAGGCATCATGGGCCATCCGTGAAATGTTATTGTTCGACAGATCGATACGTCTCAGACACCGGAAATTTGCAAACGCCTTCGGAGGAAGTTCAGTGATCAAATTTTGCTCTAAGCGCCTGGAAAATAGAATGAAGAAAATGCCAATTTGAGTTGTGGTTAAGAAAAAGAAGAAAATAAAAAATAATTATGAATGCAAAATTTCCGCTTACAGTTCAGTGGTATCATCGGGGAGTGATAGAGGTACATTTGTAAGGCTTTTCTCATCACAATTGACAACTCCATCAGCACATCTATAGGGAGGAGGACAGCTACTGCTGACACCGGATTCCAAAGATGCATTCTCTGTCAATCCTGTGAAAGAAAAATAATGAAGATGCTGATTACTATAAGGATTCTGATAACATCTTTTACGCAAAATTATATATGTATATGAAGAACATGTACTATCCGGGCTTGAGTAATAACGCGCGCGAGTGATAGAGGATAGTTTTTTAAGACATTCTTTGAAGTGGATTTACTTGCTGGTTTTGCTGGATACTGCTGTTAGAGTCTTAGAGAAGTGCAACTGATTACAATAGACTCTATCGCGTTGTATGAGCAAAAGAGGGTAAGAGAAGTAGTCAGGATGTTTGCAATTATTATTTGTCCATGATTAAACTGTACACCAGAAAATGGAACACAAATATGAGATTATCAATAAATCCAGGAAAGACGGTGATAGTCCATTTCACTAGGAAAAGGAGCCTTCCAACGTTAAATGAATTTGCACTAATTTTTTTTTATTTTAAAGAAGCGAAATATTTAAAAATCCTAGAGGGCAATATTATCTGAAATCCTCACTTCAAAATGATAACTAACAAAGCTATATGGTCATTCGGCTTATTTCAAAGGGTTTTTGGAAAAAATGACCTTATGGATTAATATATTTTCTTACGGGCCCACCATCTGGTGTCCAAAAATGACTCAGACAACAGTCAAGAAGGCCCTTGATAAGACGCAAAAGATTGTCTGTCTATTTAGCTGCCACTGGCACCTTCGTATCGTATCCTTAACGAGCACTTTAAGCAATTCTTGGCTTACACCCACTCTACCAATTTATCCAGAGGGAAGCAGCGGTTAGCATGCTTCGTATTTCTTTCAATGTGGAGAATCTTACATTCTCGAGGAGCACTTCCAAATTAAAAACCTAGTAGCTCCAAATGATGTTATAGTCAAAATATTTTCTTCCGAAAGAGGTTACCAGATAACCAGTCCGATATACGACAGAGAGCTCCAGATATCGGTCAGGTAAAGCTAAACAGGAACTGGAAGAACATCTATATTCTTAGACAGTCAATCTATGCTCCTTTTTTTGTCTCCTGAAGGCTTTAAATCGAAACTAGTATTCAGCTGCCACACGAAACTCGAGCTGCTGTATAAGGACAACAAAGTAAGCATGTTTTGAGTCCCTGGACACACATGAGTGGACGGATATAGAAGTCCATCATATACTGGTTCCTACCCATGGCTAGACGGATGCATTGAAGAGAGGTTTAGCCCCCCCCCTAGCACATAGGCCACGACAGGGCCCATTGTTCACCTTCCAGACACATGAGCAGCGTTCATAGGTCCAAACCAGACGCTCTTATAAACCATAAAATTGGCTTCCACCCATACTAAAAGAGCAATTTGGGGGGAACTACAAAAAATGGGAAGACAGCTAGCTTACTGGATCTCTTCTAGCGTAGCGCGCTGGGTAAGATGCAAGCAAAGGAATACTTCAAACCCTCTCTTTTCCAGATATGCAAGCTAATTGATCTTACCAGACAACCATTTAGGCTGATTATTAATACGGATACTTGGCATTACCCTTTGCGTTAGGTATTTTCTGAAGAAGATCATCAGAGAACTGTGTTGTCTGTGCGAAGATGAAGACGAAAGCTCCAACGCATATTATATGAGAGTGTCCTTCGCTTATAGTTTTAAAGTTAAAAATCACTGTGGGAACATTTATTACTCCAAGTAAGGTTTGCAAGTTACCCTCCAAGATAATAATCAAGCTTGTAAAAAGAGACTAACCACTTTAGAGTAGGATACAATGAATAAACTCTTGTCGCAGGTTCTTTATGGTTCTAATGACTTAGTCTCCTTTTAACCTTGACCTTAACCGTAAGTGTACACACACCAAGCGAATTCCATCTTATACCAATATTTGCAGCCAATTGTACAGCTCATATAGATAACAATGCAGTTATGTCCTGAATGTCAAGGTTAATGACCGTTAAAACAGTTCATTTTCAATTTTCCTCTACGATAACTCACTCTCTCGCAGTATAACAACCGAGAAACACTCATCATAACTTATCGGGAATCTTGCATTGTTAAAGAAAAATTGCTTTTCAGAACCACATCAAAAGCAACATTCACCTTATCCCGTCCCGTAATTATGATGAAAACAAAGAAAAACTCAAGTTTAAAAATCCCTGAAGAGATGTTGAATGTCGAAGTTCTTTTGCTAGCGATTTACCTCATCACATTCTTGCCTCTGTCTTCGTCGTTGACGTCGTTGTCGTCGTCCCTTAAAATATTTTCCCATCATTCGATCTTGAGTTCTTCAGACAGTACTAGCTGATACCTGTTGGGTCAAGAAAAAAAGCTCATCTTTCACGTAAGACACATAAAAACTTGTTTTTAGAAAAACGTGAGAGACTCCAGCAGTGGAACTCACCTCTGCCTATATAAATTGTGCTGCAGAGGTTTCACTGGGTTCCAGCAAGGAGCGCAGAACAGGCACGAGAAAGATTAATGATAATAAGACACCGGTTGAAAGCGCATCCTCTATTTTGTCGATTGATATTTTTCCTGATACGGTTACTGATCCTACGGGGTCCACCTTGGTTCAGACCCCCCTCTCCGTCCAGTCCCCAAGAGAATAGCTTGTATAGTAACGATAATTTAGCTTGTAATTACCCCCAAACTGAATGAACTAGATGGACATGTGCTGCTTTTACATACAATCAGATTGTTTATCAGGCCTCTCACGAATAATGCATTACTGCAGCAAGGAGGGAGGGAGGAAAATTTTCTTGGAGGTTATCGGGCGATTGGTTGGGCTGATAGGAGCATTATGTACAACATACTCGTGTCGAATGCTGCCTACATATTGATTGCCTTTAAAATCTATAGATTGGGCGGTGGTCTGTTATTTGTTAGACTCCCCCCTATTTTTAGTTGCATACAGTTCACTTGGCCACTTGATTGACAACCTCCCTCGATTTCTAGAACGTTGAGATGTGCATCACAATTTTATCACACTAAATTTGATCATATCTCTGCAAGATTTCCGTCTCGTTAACTTATGCAGGAGGAACCCAAACATCGCGAAGATAAATCATTGTGGCAGCAGTCAGCACAACAATAACGAGGTGATGAGAGAGAAAATATTCGTGCTTAAAGTTAGTATCTTTCATCAGCATCACAGATGGATACAAAGCCACGCACGATCTGGAACTAGTAGTAAGCCCATATAAAGTATATCAGCCTATGCAAAATGGGAAATCATTGATTGTTCCCGCGCTCCAGAGCTGATAGGGGAGTGGAATGAAACAATACTTTGGTTAATTACCGGGAAATAACGAAACGTGCATGGAGATTAATGATAATGATAAAATTTGTATCCGCCGGTGGTGGTACTTTTGAAATTTGTTTTGGTGTGATACTTTGAACAACATTGAAGATTCTTTGTTTTAGGGCAAGATGTAATTTGTAGTTAGCTGCGACCTTATTGAGACAAACTCAGCGTTAGTTATAAGCAGGTCAAGTAAGATCTTTGTTCTTGGTCATCAGCTGCTGTTAAAAATTGGGAGGTTATCTGTTCCATTGCTTCTGATGTCTGAAGTTCGAAAGGGATAGGGTGTAAGGTGCCTAGTAAAGTAGACAACAGTGTCGCATCGCTTTCAGTTGCTATTCCAAATGATGTATACCAAGAGCCCGTGTTAGGAATGAAAACCCAAACTTTTGGCAAATGTGTTTTTCAGTCACCTTTTAATGTGATACACTTTTGCCAACGATCCGGACATTTCATTAAACCTTCTCAAAAATACGATTTTCAAACGCATCAAAATCGGCTTCTGTTTCACCGATGATCTCCTCATTTGAACTGAAATTTTCCTGCAAGCCACGTTTTCATGTTGAAAAATGAGAAAAAAAATCACAGGGGTCTAGATTTGCGAGTACGGTGGATGTGGCAGCAGTTCGTAACGCGGTTCATGCAGTTCGACCGCAGCGATTCCGGCTAAGTAAGCTGGTGCTATGTCGAGCAATACTTTTTTCTTACCCAAATGGGCTTAGTCTCTTTCAATTTTTGGTCGAACCGGTCCAATAACTGACCCTAGTACTCCCCTGCTATGGCTCGTCCTCTCACCAGAGTTTCGATGTGCAGTTTCTTTGGAATTCCGGAAAATCCTGATGGAACCACCTTTGCCTACTTCGAAGCAGATTCGCCTGGAAATGTCCATTGTTTTGACTACTGCTTAGTTTCTGGCATATAGTACTGAGTTCAGGTTTCATCCACGGTTACGATTCGACGCCAAAAGTCCTGCGGATCTCGCTTGAAGAGATCCAAACCCTGCTTCGAAGTTTGCAGCCGTATCCGCTTGTTCTCAAACGTGAGCAAACGCGGTACCCATTGGGCCAACTGATTTTTCAACCCCACTTTTTCATGTAAAATATTGATTGCCGATCTGTAAGAAACGCCTTTGGCCTCCGCTAATTCACGCGCTTTCAATCGACGATCAGCAAGAATCATATCATGAACTTTTCAAACGGTTTTTTCAATCACCATGTCTGATGGACGGCCTGGGTGCTCCTCTTCAAAAACAGTTGTGCGGCAACGTTTAAATGCATTAAAGCAAAATTTAAGTGTTGTCATAGAAGGCGAAAGGTTCCCATAAACTACATCTATGTAACTTCGGTTTGATTTCTTCGCAATTTTTCCCGTACAAAAATAAGAACCGAATCACCAAGCGATGCTTTCTTTTTCTATTGTAGGGTAAAATACCGAACACATTCAACACAAATGACTATCAATTGAAGACTAAACTATGAATGCATTCAAAACTCTTGTGTATTGTCATTTGACAACTGACATTATACAATGGTAACAACATTCTCTAGCAGTGCCACAGCGTTACTTATTGATCCACCCTCATATTTCAATGCAGCACCCAACTTTGTTAGGTTGTGGGCACACGTACCATAATAAACATATTAATTCAGGCTCTACGAATAATTCAAAGTGCTAAACTAAATTATTAAATTATATTTCATCGAAGGCATAAAACTTGCACCGAAATAATGCAACATCATTACATTTACTTCTGGTCCTTCGAGCCGGATCCGAGCTAGTGACTTATATGGATAAAATTCAGTTCATGTAAATTTAAAATCACAAAAATTATCTCTGATCAAATTGAAGTATTTAACATGACAAATTTCATTTAACGATTGTAAACTACGACAAAGCCCTCTTCCCCCAACTCTTATCCAATTAGTATAAGACTATTGTCGGCATTCGGAATTGTTATTTTTACTGAACCAATTACGCTGGCAATCAATATAAATTTCAAAATCGTCACTAAAAGTTTAAAAGCGTCAACACCGGTGAACCAGAATGATTCAAACAGCAAGCAGAAAAAAATTACACAATAATTGCAAATTTTAGCACATCAGTGCTATTTTGAAGGTATTTTTTCCCGTAATTCCTGAAGCTACAAAAAAAACACATGCGAACGTATATATGAACATTTCGCACTGAAAATCACTAGTCCAACAAAATTATCTCGCCAGACCCGTGTCGTGTCGCTTGTAAATTGCTCTGGGATATAGCGAGGCTGAATTAAATTTTTGCAGTAATTACGATCTACACTAGCCGATTTATTTGCATACAAGTGAGATTGTAAATGGATTTCTGCTCGCTGGCCCAGTTCGACAATATTGTGCCCCCATGTCCCAATCCCGGTCTCGTATTGGAATAACTCCTTCTATATAGTGAAATGCTTTAAATGCTAAATAGAGTGCTGTACGCGCCCAGGCTCCGCGCTCGCTTTAGTCCAGACTCCAAAGAGTCCAGAGTGGTTATCGATAATCCATGTATATAGTATATATATGATATTGCTATCCATTTCAATTTCGCTCTCTGCTGTACGAGTTATGTAATATGTAGAAATGTAGTAATGTGAAGTGCATTATATACGTACGTCCGTAGCTTGGACTTTTTATGGAGAACGGTTTTGCAATGAATATCTTTCGTTTGGATATTGCTGACACGTAGAGCAGTGCAGTGTATTTGTAACTTTGTACCTCTAGGCAGGTTTTCATATTGTTGTGCTTTTTATGTGTTTTCAAAGGATTTATGAAAATGTGAGAAGAAATAACAGTTACGGATGAATTACTTATGAAACTCTTTAAAAAAAAAGTAAGCAAATTGCGCTGTCGGCTATAGCTGTCACTATAATACACCTAGACGCCAATAGAGGTCGCTAATAAGTGTTGAAGTGTCATTTTAAGATTTCGAAAATAAAAGGAAAAGTGGAGTCAAAAGCTTTTATATCGTCTGTGAAGGTCCCACTCACATCGGTTACGAATTACTGAATCTATAAAGAAAATTTCGAAAATGTGTGGTCTTAAATTTTCCTCTTTACCCCTTTCCTATCGGACAAAACACCTGATATTGAAAAACTGGGGTTTTCTGAATAAATCAACTTTAAAAACAAATGTATCTACGATTCAATTTCGAAGGTTATCAAAATTGTGTAGAACATATTTTCGAATTTGAATTTCGAAACTAAAACCTCTGGGCGGTGAATTGAATCTGTTTTTCATAAAGTAGGTTTTTTTTATTGAAATCCATTTTATGTATCATTACTTTCGAAAATAAACGTATTGAGTTCGAATTTTTAAAATATTGTTACGAACTGAAGAGTATAAATGTTTTTTATTCCAAAATAAAATGTCATGAAACAAATTTAGCCATAGCCCTCCAGGAGGCTGTTTAGAACATGAAAGTGTGAATTAGAAAAAACCGAGACATTTTTTCATAGATGTCGACATGTAAAACAAAGCCGGAATATGATTAAAAAGATATCGAGTCTCATAGATGGGTGTAGGTACCAAGCCCGTATATACTAGTAAAACACATTAACTTTGCATAAAACTAACTGTGATTCTCTTAGTGAAAAAAACAAAAAAACACAAATCCCTAAAACTATACCTTCGACTTACCTGAACATTTGAACTCTTGATCGTGAAGATCAGCCATCGTTTTGACCCTTGAGCTGGCTCGGTGACTGGCATCTTGTATAAAGTGCTAGGCGTGAAGAACTGCGTAAAAATTTGGACAGCCACGAAAGATGACAATCGCATGCAAATGGATTGTCCGATAGCCAAAGGGCACGAAGTTGGGTCAATCTCGTGAATAAGTTATGCGGCAAAGTTGTCAGAATATTTTTATTTAGCGTTTTGAAATTGTCAATGATTGTTTCAGTTTTTCTGTTTACTTTAACAACAAAATTCAGCGAGAAGAGGGTGGCTTATTTGATTTTTGGTGATTGTCAGAAGCAGATTTCAGAATTATTATACAAAGTTCTAAAGTGAACCCTTTTATTTTGGATTAATTTTTCTTACTGATTTAGAGATGTGGGCCGTGGGGGTTAGTGAAAATGTACATTTAGGAGTAAATTTAATAAAAAATTATAGGGAAACATAAATTTAAGAGTAAATTTTCATAAAGAATGTTTGGGGTATTTTTTTTTTAGTCTGGCTGCTGGACTACTAGTATCCTCTGCATTTATAATAAACAGCTAGACAAACTAATATTCTCCATAATCCAACTGTATCGCGGCAAATACCATTGGTGCTCTTACAAGTAAAATTTATACCTAATCACTACTCTTTTGTATTAAAAGTTACATCAAATATTTTGACTGGTCTTTCTAAAATTCTAAACGGTATTGTTTTCAATGGACTTTTCAGAAGAATTTTCCGAAAACTCATGTTAAATTTAATTTCCAATTTCTGCAAAAGTCAGCTTTTCTATTTTAACGGCTTTTTAATGACAAAGTTCATATGTATGCACACTAATGACGTACAGATATACATCAGAAGATTTGTTGAGCTGATGTAAAATGGATCATGATCTTTGTGTGTTTCAAATTTAAGCTTGGCTTGTTTTCCACTCCTTAACATAAAAAAAAAAATCGCCAGAATTATGGTTAAATAAAAATAAAATTGCACAGATCAATTATTTCTTGGAAAAGTCTTGAAATATTTTCCCTACAGATCAATGGTGCAGATCACTCTTATACTTGAACCACGAACTATGTTCATCAGTTGTCCAGTTGTCCATTGCAGCAATCAGCAAGCAATAAGATATCCTCTCAGCTAGAATTTTATTTTCTTCTCCATCCTGGAGGTCAGCAAAGGTCGCTAACTTTTTAATTTATACATACGTAGCACATACATAGCATCCACTTATTTAGCGCAAATTTACCACTTGATGATGCAAATCCTCAGTCTTTCACAAAAATTCAACGGTCGAAAAATCACAGACTTTCTTAAATGTTCTCATAGTCATCCAAGAAACGACAAGCGATACTTATGTCTGACCTTAGTGCTATACCTAACCTATACCCGCAACAGCAACTCCTTATATAGTCTTGAAGGGAAATAATCATTCCTTCGATAATTACAGCTCTGTACGCTGTCTTCTTCCAATGAATTGATGATGGTCTTCGGCTGCGCCTTTAACTTTCATCAGCTTCCGTGTTCATCATCAGATCGCACATCTTTTGCCATAATTATTGAGTTTCGAGCATAGAATTATGCCCTAGCGTTTTGCATATCCCCTTCCGTGAGAAGTATAACTTTTGACTAACCGGCAAGCTAAGAGGCCTCGTTGCTTTTAACAAAATAATTAGAAATTCCGGGTTTGATCTTATCCTCCTGCACAAATAAACAGATCCCGGGTCGTCTCTGCTAAAGTAATCTTTTTGGAAGATACAGCAGCAGCACCAGCAGCACCAACAGCACCACCAGCAGTACCACAAGTCCAAGATCGCGGGAAGATAGATACACTCGTATACGAGAATGTACACAGGAATTAAGTAGTAAACCGCGGAACTGATAGGTTGCTTTTTATTATGCTTCAGGAGCCCTCTTGCATCCATCCATTGGAAAATATTATAGCAAAAAAAAAAGAAAAAAAAAGTGAAACATTAACAACCTGTGCAGCTTCTGGTGCTGTTTTACTTCAGCGGATCAGCAATTCTAAAATCATCTTGGGTCTAGAGTAGTGGTAGCAGTACTACAGGGCTGCTTTTAGGTACAAACTATCTCTGCTTTGATTTCATTGAAACCTGATGGATGATGTTCATCTTATCTTTATGGCTCGGGCATAATAAGTTTGATGTAACACAGTACGCTCTTAATTAAGTTTTTCGCTGTTGCTTCTGCTGCTGCATGTTTGTCCTCTTCCTCTTAAAAAGGCGTTTTTGAGGAGTTCTTTTTATGTTGTCTAAGGGAATTAAGTCTCAGCTCTCATCATCAAAGCACTTATGTATGTATATCCATCGTACTAGAGTCAGTTCCTCTAGAATTGTATAGAGTATATTTTACTTGCTCCACCAAGAAACTAAAATGTCAGACCGAAATCTATGGCCTAAGATTAATGGTGGCAATTATTTACAGTTATAAGAATAAGTGGAAAAGACTTAAAAGTGGATTTCTTGGCACTCAGCGGACACATGTTTTGCTTTGCTGTACTACAAAGTGGTTAAGGAGAGCTTAGTAAAACTAGTTAACGCTTTTTATAAAATTCTTTAATAATAAGAGAGCGAGAGAGAGATAGAGAGAGAAGAAAGAAATACTTACAGAATCCGGAGTTTTGATAAGTGTTGGAAATCCGACTCGAATATCACAGTGATGTTGTTGCCCTGAAGATCTCTGGAAATGAAGATGAAATGGATTTATGAAATACTTTACAGAAATTGGATTAAGGATTTATATAAATTTAGAAATAGAAAAAGTTTTTAATTCTGATTGAGATTAAATAGACAAAAACCACCAAAGTGATTCAGACTCATTTCTTAGTGATGAGAAAGATATTGTAAGCGGATTAGGAAAATTTAGAGTATGAGCTTCAAACCATTAAATGATAGTACCTAGAGGTTGATACATAAAGATATATGTATATCTAGGATGAAACCAGCATTTTTATTCCCAACCAAGGTGGTAATAGTTTTGAGAGCAACACGTAACAAAATAGTGACGGTGGCAGTGGAGCGAAAATGCTTCCTGATCGATCCCACCACGTTCTTTTTTACGCCAATCTCGAGCGAGGTGTGTAGGTATAAGTATTGCGCTTAAAGATAGGAAATGGAAGAAAACACAAGACCGTAGCTATCCAGTTTTTACATAAAATGTGAAAAGTTGCCTTCAGAGTTCAAGAAAACGAAGATAATTGCAGCTTTGAAACTGAATATTCCAAGTGATTGTCCATATATGTAGCCCTATTGAACTACGAAGCATGCGCTACAAGAAGCTTCTGGGGAGACCTCTATCTAACAGAATTTTCAATTTAATTTTTTAGCAGAATATAGTTCTGTATGGTTACGTAGTTCTACCCGAAGGGTCATTCTAACCAAAGACGACTGTGTTGGCGGTCAGCCCAAATCTAAATAATTGAGACAAGGTATTTTGGTGCAATCCGGATTATGGAAGGAGATACCTTCGAGGCTGCACAAAGAGAAGCAAACACGACTGCCCTTTTGTTTCCGCTGATGTTGCTATCCCTGGCACCCATTGAACAAGCAAGTACCCTCATATTCCGAGAGAGGGTGGTTTTACACTTCAGTACTAGCTATGAAGCTGTAACGGATTTGGACAAAGCCTTGACACCTGCTTGGCTGTCTGAGCAGATGGCGATCTCCTTGCTCCCAGTGGCTGTGTTAAGTAAATGCCCTCCCGCTTCAAGAATGACATTGACTTCCGCCTGAAAAGCCGTGGATGGCTTTCAAGGTGTTTGGCAATTTCCAGGTGAGGCTCCTCGCAGAAAACGTTTGCTCCGGTGTTTTCTTCGGATTTGGAACGGCACATAATATGATTCCCATTCTGCCCTTGACGGAATTCTAAATTCAAAATTACTTTTAAGGATAGTCTTGAGGAGGTGGTAGCTGTCCCTGTCGATGCCAGGTGAGATAGACTGCACAAATTCAAAGATGGGTACGTGTGTAACTCTCGTTCCAGTGTGAATCCAGCTCTGACGCCCCCTGATTGATATGTATTCGTACCGGGTGTATGTTGAGGGTAACCTCAAAAGTCCGAGTACTAGTTGATTTAAGAACGTCGCTTGTACTTCTGAACTGACAATACTCATTAAAGTTTTTAAGATATTTTATTGATTTTAATGTCGGGAAAAACTGCTAAGAGTCATGCAATGCTAAATATATTGATAAAATATGCTTAGTAATTAGAAAGTTTCATGTTCTAGTTGCTGGCGGTGTAAGAAACTGAATAATGGCGTACCGCAAGGGACTATCCTATCACATGTACTTTTTAACCTGTATATCTGTGACCTTTAGGGCACTACCTTTCTCAAAAATGAAGTACTGACTCTTAAGTCTTGTAAATCTTAAATAGATATTTCCAACACTGAAGACTGAAGTTCACCACAAATAAAGTAGACTGGAGTTAAAGGACTTTTATTTTACATGGAGAGAAAAGTGTTTGTCGGGCTTAAATGGCCACGTAGAGCTTGGACGGCGGCACTTAATATAGATTTAGGAGTAACCATGGTAGATGCACCGACTCGTTATATTTAAAATGTGTGAGGAAACTTAGAGAGCCGTCATAGATTGCTACTGTAGCATAATTTACAATTGTATTTTTAATATAGCTGTTATGGGATTTTTAAGTTTTTATTTTTGCCAGCGTTTCCCATTGTATTTCAATATTTCATCAGGGTTATAAAAATACATAAAGTAGAATTCCATGCAATAGACAACAGTAAAAACATGTTTGTATGTTTGGTATATATTAGTTACATGTGTAAGGAGTCAGAATGAACACGGATTGTCTTTAGTTCAGTTAGATTTTATTAATTCGTATACGAAACTAGCACACGTTTTCTTGGCGTGTCCACTTTTTAAAGCGTTGAGTGACAAACAGAGAAGACAGACGAGAGAGCTTGTAGTAATCGGGTTTTCTGTTGAAGGTTAGTGTCGCTGTCGTCGCAAAGTTTGTTACTGCCCAACTTGTAAATATTTATTTTAGGTTTAATAGGTTAACACATGTCAGTAAGTCCTGCACATAAAATAAATACAACAAAAAAAAAACAACTTTTGACAAGATAATCTTTATCGATGTTCCTCCCCACAAGTGTCTAAAAACAAAATCCAGCACCATTCAAAAGTCTTCTTTATGAGAGCAAAAAGGTTCCAATGTAATCCAGTGTGCCATCATCAATCCTTTTACAACAATCAACTGTCATCAGACGTAATATATTCAAAGGATTCAGCAACACTTCCTCATTATGGCACTTCATTTCATAATATATATCACTAAAACCTCCCCCAAACCCCAAGTCGCTCCCCTTCAACTGTGGTGCTAACATTGTTAGATACTATTCAGATGTCACTCAATCAATTATCGATTTTCTTGGTGTTATCATCGCTGGACGACTATGTCTACGGCGGCAATAGTGAAGTAGGATCAATTTTCAAAAACAGATTCAAATCCTAGAGAATAAAAGTCCAGGGAATATGATACACATCAGGAGGACATGATATCTTTCCTCTTGAATATGTCTTAGCATCTTCATCTCTTTATAGTTGTCGTGTCGGATCAAGGATTGGGAATTTAGTGGTTTATGGTGTCGAAGGGAGCGCGTATAACTAAAGATTCAAAAACGAAGTCTTTTTATATAGGGGATAGCTTGTCCTGAAACTAAACTGAAGAAAAGGGAATATAACACCCCCGGGGAAATAACCAAGACGCATACTTGTTTTTTATGATAATATCAGGCGGCCGTGTTCATAAGAAGAAGAATGAATCAAGAAAGAAAAGTATTATCAAGGATGGCAGGGTGGGAGGGGGGAGGGATGATTACTTGGAAACAATCTTTAACTTGCTCTTTTTGTGCACGTGTTATATCGTAACAGTTTCTTTTCCTGTAAAGAAAAAGAAAATGTCCTCTGATATCCTTAGGATGTACATGGACAAAGTCCTGTCATCGTATTTCATTTTGGATTTGCGATAAACAATTCATCGATAAGAAAACTACAACCACAAAGCTTTGCAGCTTGATTCTCTGTCATCCGCATCCCCTCCTCAATACCGGATTAATGTTTTCTGCTCTTATTTCCTTCTTTGAGCATCGAGTCGTTCCAGAATCAAACCGATTATGTGAACGACGATGAGGTTGTGAAATGCATACCTAGTTTGAGGGGAGAGTAGGAAAGTATAAATGAAATAAAAAAATAGTACCCAAGCAAGATTCTCCTCCTCAGTTAATGGTATTAATGCATGAACACACTCCGGATGCATCACGTACAGGCTCTGATGAGGTCCAGTTGCCTTCTCTACTTCACTTCCATTCAGAAGCCCTGCCTTGCTGGACCACCTTCCCGGGGAGTGAAAATTGTGTTTTAAAACAGGCTACAGTCGCAGTGGACGTGCAATTGACAGCTACGAATTGCACTTTATAGGAAAGGGTACGTACCTGCGACAATAGATGACTTGCAGTAAAACAGGGCTCCTGTTCGATGTCCTGTACTGTAAACGTGTATACATGTACATATATATCTTTAGCGATCCTGGGAGCATATATAGTCGAAGAACATGGGAATCATATAAAACGAATCGACGGGAACAACGTTCGCCCATCAAAGTATTCACGGCATGATTCCATAGTCCCAGCAGGAATAACGCTTCTCTAGCTTCTCTATAAAAGTTAACACAGATTAGGTACATTGGAGGAAAGCCTTCATATAAATGTAAAAAAAAAAACCATGCAAATTCAAATAGCTGTCCCTGGATTTGCTTTGTTTTTTTTTGCAAAAAACGAGAGCCCCGTCGAAAAAGTACTTAAGCAGGTTGCAGCATTGCAAAATGTCAGCCAGCCGAAAACGGACGTTCTTTGATTCGTTTTGAAAATTATGAGCGGCGTGCGCATGGCTTTAAAATCTTTTAAGTTTATTACGCACTGTGTGGTTGCGTGGCGTATCGAATAATAGTACCAACACATATATTTACGTAAGTGTAAAAGTACTCATGCGCGCAAGAGCACCATGAATTTTGACATTACAAAAAGAGAGGGCGCTTGCAGTCGTTTTATAACAGTTCACACTTGCGCACTAAAAATCTATGTCAGGCTCAAGTTAGATATTGTTCCGAATTGAAAAGTTGCTCAGGCTAAAGAGATACTTTAATGGTTTTACGGTTAAATGATGCGTTCGAAATGGCCGTTACGCCGCCTACGGTGATTTCGTGCTTGACTTAGAGGAAAGTGTTTAACTAGAAAATTATTATGCACTCGCTTTGTCGTTGTGTATTGCGGTCATGCGCATAGCAACAGGGCCACTCTTTTTAAAGAAGTTTAATGACTTGCAAAATATTATTAACAAGAATGCACTGGAATACCCATTGGGTTCCATGCCAACCCCCTGAGGTGGGTATGTGTATATGAAAGTGCTGTTGTTTGTCTTTGCTGCTGTTACTGCTCATTTTGTGATAAATCAGATGCAACGTGTAAACTGGAAAAGATTTACAGATTTCAGGCGTGAGTAGACTATTGAATGAGCTTCTTTCTAATTGAAAGAGGCGGGAATAAGAAAGCATAAAATATACTGTCGTGAAAATTATAGTCCTGTGTCGTGACATGTACATGTGTGCAGGTTCATTGGCAGCAAAATGACAAAAAATTGAAAAACACGAAAAAATCAGTGGAATAGGAGGTTTGGAGAATTAATATTTCTATAAAATTTCGAAAATTGTTGAGTACTTTAGAAATTTTTTATATTTTTTGGGGATCGGGATAGCTGAGCTGATTGAGGTTTAAACCTAAAAACTTGACTATTTCCCGAATCTGGTTCGAGCCCTTTTGAAGACCAAATGGAATTAAAAACCTATACAACAGGCATAACACTGCTGCTATCATGCGGGTATAATGGGATTGAAAAATTCATTCGGGAACATCTGACGATATTCTTGCACATTAGATATTCAAGCATTAAAATTGGAACCTTTCCACCTCGTAGAAACTTCAAAGTTTATTTCGAATACCATTGTGGATGGTATCTCCCAGCCTTTCAAAATGAAAACGTGCCGAAATTACGTACTTTTTTTCCATTTATAATTTCGTGATCCTTGGGAGAAACTCTAAAAGTTTCAGATCAGATAATCTGGATGGGGATAATATGGACCAGGATTTTTCGACGCAGGATAAAGCTGATTGAAGGAGACGTATTAAGAGACGGATATTTCTCTAGAAGTGAAATTGTACAGGTGGCTAAAAATCTGCGCGAATAGTTTTTACCTAGTGACGATAATTGTGACGGTGGTTTGGAGCTAAACTAAATTACAGATATTATCGAAATTTCATTTTGAAAGCGTAAAAGCAAGGCTACCATAAATATACCTACCTTCGGAAGTGGTAACTGCCGTTAGTTGCTAGCTTGCAAGAATAAGTCATTGCAGAAGACTTACTCTACGAAATGAAGGAGTGTAAATGGCTAGAGATCTGTGCCAGCAAGAGGAAGATTAAAAAACTTTATTTGTCTTTTGGAGTGTTGACACTATCCACTTCTGGAAGACATTGTGGAGCAATCTACAAAATTCTATTCTGCTCAAATATAAACTCTCTAAATGGCTGAGAAACGTATCAAAAAGAACTTTGGACACTCTATGCTCAGGACAGGATCGACAAAAAAAAAGGTTATATTCTCTGGAGCAGAAACAGAAGCAGACACTGTCAAGCTAAGTCCTCGAATAAAACTCACAATCTCATCAAGTTGGAAAACATAGGACGACTTGGAGGAGAAAAATATTGTAGAAAGCCGCTTGAACAAATGAGATAAATGCTGAAGAGAATTTAAATGTGCGTTTTAGAGTCATTTTAGACCTACGACCCAAGGCTGACGTCCTCAAAATTTTCCGAGAAACTAGTCTTAACTAACAGCAGGCAAAATTAAAAACGTAATAAAATTCTCTACTTATACTGCGGTCTTCCCGGTATGAGGTTGAGAACCCATCGGAAAAAAAACGTAAATCCAAATCAAAACTAAACCATCTATGCTCAAAAGGAGATGCAGAAAAAAAAAGCAAAACACATCCATCTCGAGGAGGGAAACGTAGACATCACAAATGATATTCGGTAATCAACCCCCATGGATAAAGAGTATTTTCTGCGATACATATTCTGTGCGCCGAGTACCATATCATCAGGGTCAAATGCCGCTATGAAAGGGGCAGGAAAAATACATGAATTCAAGAAAATAATTCCCTTCTGGAGTAAAATCGAAGGGCGTGCTATGAGTTCCTCACCTCGACCTCGGCAAACGTGAACATAATGAAGAACGAACCAAGATCCCTTCACATACCTGCCGACGGGACGCTTTATGCCTTATGTAACTCTTTAGGATTATATCATGCATAGACTTGTATTGCGTACACATAATATATCTTCTCGCATATATCCAAAAGGAGTTATAAAAGATATCAGCGCCTTACCTGACCGGGACTCCAGCTGGTAATATCACAAAATATGAGAATTTTTCTTAAGAAACGACCGTGGTGCGATATCTTTAATGGCACAATTTTCTAGCTACGTGAGATAGAGACTGGAAGATTCGCTGCGATAATATCATCTACATACAGAGGGCAAGTGTTGAGCTCTTTTGGATTGAATGTATCTAGCTAGAGCTCCGCTTATAGGAATCCGTGCTCCCTCGGAGGTATTTAAGATTTCAAGCAGCAAGAGTTAGGTGAGAAGTGACTGCAATATTTGCATTGGAAAACATAGCAAACCTGATACAGTCCTCTTACTAGCAATGATTTTGCGATTGCAGACGGACGACAAGGAAATGAGGCGGTTCTTTGGAGGTAATTTACTTAATTGAAGCGGATGTGTTATTTTACTTCAACAGTTTCTCAATTATATGGGGGGGGGATAATGTTTGTTGTCCCAACTAAGAGCATGCACATGTAGTCTATATATAAATTTATGAACATCAAGATAAATTCGTTACATACAAAAAAACTACTTTACATCTCAAGTTGTCGGATGTCATCTGTTCTACACAAATGCAGTAAACTGTTACAGTTCGTATGATAATTAACACCAGCAAGACCACGTAGCAAAGGACTGGTTTCAAATGGGTCGTATACAATCATGGAAGAATGGTTTGAAACGTCGAAAAAAATTAAAGGAAAAAAGTCACACGATTCAGCTGTTCAAATCAATTCGACAAGATCGGAATATACTATACGAACTATCGATACGATTTCAAATTCTGTTAAGTGAACTATTGTAGTCGTTGAATCACTGCGATACGATATAGAGTTTGACATAATGTCCGACATATTCTCCTCGTGGTGACTTACAATAAACAACACCTGTAGCTTGACTAAATTATCCCCAAACCTTATGTTCTTTTAGATACAATTAGTGATATATTTCATCGGAATTTAGGGCTATGATCCAATTTAGACGGCTAAGTACCTTCCTTTGCCGCCCGAATTGTAGTGGGTAAGACTATGGTTTGGGGCAGGAATAAACGTCTCCCTACCTACAGATTTCATGCGGCAGAGGCAACTTATTGACCGTCGAAACGGATCTTATGCTATCAAATAACTCTTATGTTATAATTTGTTTTATACTTTGGTAGACATCTAAATTAAGAACATCATCGAAGTTAGGAAGATCCGCGAGCTGAAACGACAGTTTGTCTAGTTGTTAACAACTGCTTTTGTCATCTAACAATGACGACGATAATATCTTCATATTTAGTTTTAAAAATAAACTTTATAAGATATGCTGAAAAGTTTACACGAAAATGATAACGCGAGGAAACCTATTGCTAAAAACGAACTGAAATAGATCTCTTAAACACAACACCAAGTTCACCAGTGTACTATTGTGGTGTCAAGAACTTCGTAAAACAAACAAACAAAAATCTTGACTATAGTACAAGCAAAATTTAATTTTAAGTTCGACAAATCGCCGAATAGAGGGCCCATTCATCAAAACTGCAATAAAATAAATGGCTAATGGAAAAGTTGCATGTAATGGTGGAATCATACATTTGCATTTATGGATATACCCGGAAAATAGTAAAGAAAGGGTATGTAACAATTACACCAACTATAGTATATGCTTACTGTCAATTTACAACTTTACAAAATCATACTTAACATGGAGCGAAGTAAAAAAGCATTGTTCTTACCTATCTCTTTTTTGATGATTACAAACAACAATAAATAGTCCTGGCTCCAGTATAGAGCCTTGTGGGACATCAGAATTATTTTTTTATCAAAAAGCATTGGAAAGCTTTTCCTTAACATCAAACCGAGTATAAATGTTGTTCTAAGTTAAAGCGAGATATTCTATTTATGTGGGAATAAAAACACATACGAAGGCTATTTGCAGGTAAATTTTACACATCTTCGCTTCTACCCACTAAAAGCTTTTAAAACTCTCTAACTTCACCACTGAGCTACAGCAGTAGTATCTAAGAAAGAGATGTGGTATTACAAATCAGCAGTGATTAACATGGAAAGAAGATTTAAGTTAGAAACCTTCAGCACAGATTGGCAGATTTTGTGGAAAAAAGGCAAAATTATCCAGAAACTAAAAAAGCTTTTAAAATTTTCTGATTTTTTCAAAACAGTAACTTCAAATGGTTGTTGTGCTTTTTTTTTGTTTTTTTTTATGTTGCCAAAGTTCAGGGGATGCCCTATGATGATGCCGTAGCACAGCCTTAGCCGGAAAGGAAAAACGGGTAGGGAATTAGGATTATTAGGTTGAGACAAGTAGGTGACATATCTCAAAGGTCCTGGGCTCTAACCCTACTGTATTCCAAGCTGAGGTATTAGCCATAGAACAATGCACCAATACCTATATTAAAAGAGCCATAAATGGCTCAACCATCAATATCCTCTCGGATAGTCAAGCAGCTCTCAAGGCATTGAAGTCCTTAACTATTAAGTCAAGGATAGTCTGGGAGTATCTACAAATCCTTAAAAATGTTTCGAGTAGAAACAAAGTTATCCTCATGTGGGTACCAGGCATGAAAGCCATATAAGCAATAAAATTACTGACAGCCTAAGCCAAAAGAAGAGCGGAAACTCCCTTCGTTGTGCTAGAGCTATGTTGTGGCACGTCAAAGTGTTAGCTCAGAACTACCCCAATTAGCAGGGGGAATAAACAAAAAATCCTTTATAGGGAAAAACAAAAGGCGGTAAACCAAAAGACTTTCTACTCCTTAGACAGACCTTAAATATTATTACAGAGCTACTCTCAGGTCATTGCCCATTGAAGTATTACCTATACAAGATGGGTTTGCCTGAGACTTCATCATGCCGCTTCTGTCAGAATGCTCATGAAACCTTAGAACACCTGCTTCACAATTACGAAGCATTCGCTAGGTGGAAATTACTCCACCTAGAATATGATTATCCTCAACCAAACTACTTGTGGAATCTAAGTCCCAAAATCGTTCTGGACTTTATTAACAGTCTTAACCTAGAAGGGGAATAAATCGAACGGGGACTTACAATAGATCATTCAGGTTTGCAGTGAATGCGCAGCTAACGTCTGCACAGCTTTCCACCAATTTAAGCTAATCTAAGTTGTAAAAGAAAGCTGACAATATACGGTAGATGACATCAGTCAACCACCCCAAGGTATATAGAATACAAGGAATTTCCATTACGAACCACGTTCCGCCATTAGTCACGAAATATCGTGAAAATGCTTAGGAAAGCACGGTACAGAAAACACAATACTCTCTTCGCTCTCTCTGTCTTTCCTATATTACATTTCTATATGTCACTAGTCACGAAATTACGTCATAGAACATGCGCCAACATTTTAATGAGAATACCTTGTATACTATATTCGCTACGGCTTATTATCTCGGCTCTTCGACACTACCATAACTAATTCCATATAGATTAAAAAGGCATCAAATCACTACTTTCCCTGTTGTGCTCACCTGACCAACAACTGTGGATTTAAATCCATCTCATTTCTATAGCCATAACCAATTTGTAATTTCGCCTCTCTCATATGCCATACAGCAAGTAATTATTCATGATTTTCACCGCTGCTCTTACAAAACGAGGAAAAAAATGCAAATTGAAAGTATTTAGCATTTCCATGTTGCTATCATCATCACTACATCACTAGCAATAAATCTCCGGTTGACTTGACATAATCCATCAAGGGATCTCTGGAGAATTTCTGATTTCAGCGTGGTGAAGCCGCTATATATCCAGGGTCTATTGAAAGAGCAGACCCATTCAATCACCACATTCCTGTCTGTCAGTTATCAACGACAACAACAATAACAATAAAAAGAATTAAAACAACAACAGCAAAATATTCAGTATCGAGTGCAATGTAACATACTCTCTCTCTCTCTCTACAGAATCTAGGGAAAAATTTCCTTTCCTCCATGAATACTAGATCAGGTCCAGCCTCAGCCTGATATGTGAAGAGAATGCCATCCACACACCATAGAACGACACTGTCCATTACAACAGGCAATAGGGAACCATGCTTAACTTCTATAGATCTAAGATTGTATGGAGTATGTAGGTGGGTGCCTCAGTGTAGTGGGTGGATGGATTGATTGATTGGCTTGAGGGAGAGAGCGGTTGGATTAACTGATGGAGAAAAATTAATCGAAAAGAAATATCTCGTCTGCCGCCATTAGACATTCAATTTGTATCTCTACTTCTGCTGTCTCTACACTGTTCTCCTTTATTTCTAGCCCCAATGTGATAAATAGCCGGGAATTGAATGGATTCTCATTGGGATAATTGTTTTCAAGTTGATTACAAGTCTAACAAGAGAAGAGCCTAGTGACTCCATCGAATTTTATCATCATCATCGTCGACATCATCCAATACTATCCACATAACTAACTATAGTTAGAACGGGAACTCAACTGGGTGAGTCTCCTGTTCCTCCTTATATTTATTGCCCAGACCACCAGACCAGACCCATATCAATCTCCACTATACAGAGCTAGCTAGCACACTTTCTCTTAGACTTGCGCAAACAGTCGCTTCGGTTCTGTTGATTGACAGATGTTAATTCCGGTAAATTTGTTTACACGCTCACTCGTTCGTTCACAGGATTTCCATGAGCTCCTGTAACAGCATTGTTCAAAACCAACTGCCATCATCCAGAGACTCCCTTGCATTACGGTTCCGGCATTTCAGGACGTTGTTGTATATGTTACTTGACTGACAAGGGTTGCCCTACGCTCGTCCGTTGTTGCTGTCGTCGTCATCGGCAGACTTGCCTAAGAGCACGAAGAAGCCTGGGGGAGGAATACTTCGCTTATCGTACCGCAGTGGTGTAACTCAACCTTTAACTCCTCTTTAATGCTTGCTGCATAACTCTGGGTGGGCAGTGCAGAAATTGGAGGTTGGAGGAACAAGCATGGTTGGAATTTTTTCTTGCTACTTTATTTCGTTTTAATTTAAGAGAACAACATCGACATGCGTTTCTGTTCTGATTAGGGCTTCAGGCTGTCCATCATCACCTCCACAAATCCCTAAGAACCATTTCAGTGTAATCTCGTTGAATATTTTGTGTCAACATCATGCATAGATAGCTTCTCTCAGTTTGATTCGACATCGGTACATCACGCTCTCGACGGAGAAGTAATGTGCTTCTGATGATATTGCTTTGGAGCTTGGAAGGCTCTCGTATCCACTTATTATTATGAACCAGCTAGGCAGTCAGCCAGCACACTAGAATTTAGGACAAGAGTGGAAAGTGTTTACACAGTTCGTTAAGGATTCGAGAAGCGAGGGAGAGATTTTTTGGGTAAACACTTGAGCTCGTTACTTGGAAAATTAAATAGCGACATAAGTGCCTGCTTCTGGTTTGGTATAAGGAAGTGCTAATTGCTTGCTACATTGCTGCAGGTAAGGGATTGTATTCAGCAGAGATTTCCTTTCATCATTTTCAGTTGTTAGCAGTGTGCATCGCTGTCGTTAAGTCTGCCGTTGTGTTATGCATCACAGGTAAGATGCGATTACTTAAACGATTCAATTTTTATTTTGAGCATTTATCCTTATGTCGTTTAACGCTTTTGTTTGGTTTGAAGTGGAAATGTCATGAAATATTCTTGAAATGTGCTAGTATGAGTGGAGATTTGGTAAAGTTTAGTATTTGAGTGGATGGGGAAAATTATTACCGTGATTTAGACAGGTTATTATTCTATTAAGAGGTAGAACAGAGATAGATTCGGATCTCCAAACATTAATTGATTTATAGATGAATTAATATTAGAATTACGAAAAATTTCTGACAAATTTAGAAGTTCGTCAGGAATAGCAGTAGTCATCGAAAAGTGTGCTTGTCTTTCACTTCTGCTATAATGTCCTGTCGTTAAGTTCATAGAAAATGTCCATTAACCTGTTAACAAAGATGCTATTAACAACATAAAAAGAGAAATTATTGTTTCCTCGAACCGGAACCCGTCGCAGGCGTTGCCACCTCGAGTATCGGGTCTCTCATTAAAGCGCATGTTCGTAGAAAGCATCAGCAGAGTTAGGCGAACCTGAATACTTGCAGGTGTACAAAATTGTTTCTTGATGGGTCCAGTGGGAATATCTACGATTTTCTCATGGGGCTCGAAAGAAAACAATGTAGAACTGTGGTTGGCATCATTACCGACCACAGCTCACTTCACGCTCGTCTAAAAAGTATGGGAGTTGTTGACAGCCCTGAGTGTCTGTTCTGCCTGGAGGGAGATCCCGAGGCAACCGAACACTTTTTGTGTGTATGTCCGGGCTTCGCCTGGTGTAGGCTGGATACTGTAGGGTCTGCCCTTCTATCTGTGGATGAGCTGAAAAACCTGGTTTACCAAGAGCTGATGCGCTTCATTAAGAGGACAGGAAGGTTCTGGTGAATGGCCTTCTAGCAGGACAGCACAATGGGCCGCTTTGGCCTCCGTGCCATGGGATAGAGTCACCTGCCTTTCAAAAAAAAGAAAAAGACTACAGCTGGCTTCAGCTTTAAATGGCATTCCTCAATGAAACTCTTAATGATTTGAAGCAAAATAATTTTTCATAACTGGCTAAATGATATGTAAAATAAAATTACAAAATAATAGTGGCCCTAATATCGAACCTTGTGGAACACCGAACTATAATGAACAAGGGGGGGAGATAATGTATGCGGGTCAAGTCACATCCGATATCATCCTCTCTTAAAAGTGTGCACGCAGCACATTCATTTTGATATCGAATTCATTCTCGTAAAGTTAACAACGATTTGTAAGGTTAGTTCTTATTTCACCAGTTAAATATTTAGTTCGTTCGTTCTTTGTATACCGCGAAATTTATTTAAAATTAAATAAAGTTGTTGTGGAAATGCTACCTCTGAAAGAAAATCTCGAATTCATTGAGTTGTTGAAGAGGAAGAAAATTTTGTAGCAAAAGAACGTAGCTTGTAAGAAGGTTTTTGCTGGTTGTGCACTGTGTTTTTTTTGTTTGCAAGTGAGAATCGAAGTTTAATGTGATCTTTAAATAAAACATGTTGTTTTGGGGCAGAATGATGAGTGAATTTTTTATTAGAGAGATTTTTTTCATTCAAATGCCATTTATATATATTATATTTATCGCCATTTAAATAGAAAGCATTAATGCTGCATTTATAGGAACCGAAAAGAAGCATTATCTATGTAAGCTTTACATCAGTTGAAGATAATATATGAACTATTTTTATATGCTTTTATTCAAAGCTACTTTTCTTCACCAACAATTTTGAATTAGTGGGAGAGTGAGTTAGGTAAGTTATATACAAAGCGGGCGAAACTCACTCCACTCCACTCACTCCACTTAGTACCAAAATATTCTACAATAAAGTCAGTTTTTTAACACAGTTTTTGCTTCTAGCAATACTAATAGCCCTCTAAGCCTGGATTCACATGCTTTAATCATGTTTCAGTCTTGATTCAAACAAAGACCCACAAAAAATTTCTACGCTATCCCTCTTTGTAATCACACCGGTAAAACAACAGTTTAATCAGTTGCTCTGAAAAATCATTAAAGCATGGTTAAAGCGTCCGGTGTGATTTCCGCCTAACGGTTCCAGTTACAGCATAAGTGCGATCGTTTAAATTAAATAGAATAATTAACGTATGTATGTTGAAGGGATGAGGTAGGAGGGGTGTAGGTATTCGATGGAAGGGCTACGACATCCTGCATGTAAACTGAAAGCTTTCATATTTTGTACTAAACTGAAATGCTCGATGTTTCGCAAAGTTTGAACTGACGATTTTTGGAAATAGCTGGCTTTATAATTTCCGAGGATTTGTTCGTTATAGCCGAAGGTTTTTTCGTCGCTCTATAAAGGAATTAATTTTCATTTGAGTTCGTAAGAAACCAATTTAAACTTTGAATTTTAGTTAGCTTCGCCTATTTGTATATAGATGGCGTTAGAAATGAAATTCTACGAGGCTTGCACCATAAGTTTTGGAATAGAGTTATAATAACAAGAGTAAAGGTTCCCAAACAATTTTATTGTTTTTTAAAGTATTCGCCATGATGATCTACACACTTTTGCATACGCTTAAAAAAAATTGCAATCCATTTTTTCTACACCGATTGTGGTATCTCAGAAACATGGTTTTTGAACGCGTCAACCGCTTCTTCTGCCGTCGAAAATCGTTGTCCACGCAGCTTGTTATTTACGAATGGAAACAAAAAGAAATCCTTAGGTGCCAAATCAGGACTGTACGGCGGATGATCCATTAATTGGACATTTTGAGTGTCCAAATATGCTGTTGTTTGAGCCGATGTGTGAGAGTTCACATTGTCGTGATGAAGAACGATTTTTCGTCTTCTTTTTTTTCTCGTATTTTACCAGAGACTTCTGGCAAACCACTGAGAATTGATCGTTCTACGATTCTCCAAAGCAACCGTATCGACATGTCCATGCATACAGAAGAAGCATACCACCATTTCCTGCGATGTGCTTCGCGCGAGACCAACTTTCGTTTGATTTGGCTTATCTTGAAACACCCATAAGGTCGACTGCTGATAACTTTCGGGATCATACGAACATATCCAAAATTCGCCACCTGTGTAGATGTTTTACACATATTTTGATGCAACGCGATCCTTTTTTATAATATTTATTTGCTCCAATCGACACGAGCCCTTTTTTGAGCGATTGTCAAATTATGCGAACAGAGCTTTCTCATAACTACGTGCTCATGCAATACTCTTTCCAAACTTGTCACGTTAATGCCTAGGGCCTCTTATTTCACGATAAGTCACACGATGATCTAGCAGTATTGCCTTGCGCATAACATTGATGTTTTCTGGCACAACAGTCGATTTTTGACGACCTTCACGAAACTCATCTGCCAGCGAAGTAGCTATGGCCACGATTGAGTTCATTAAACCATTTTGTGTGGGGATTGAATTTTATCAGCACACTGTTGAAAAGTGAGGCCACTTCGAAAATCATAAAAAATCATTGCACGAAAATGTTCAGGATTTAATTGCATTTTTTGGCCGAGATGTAATTTTCACGTCAACAAAAAGTAAACAAATAGCGTTCACATGACAAAACGTTCTGAGTATGTGTGTTAAAAAAGGTCAAACTTAATGATGGAAACGTCAGATCGCCTCAATTGACATTAGTATTGCCACATTGCTAAACTAATGGAACAACCTACGTATAGTGATCAAAAGTAAACTTAGTTCGTTTGACTTTACTGGCACACAATTTTTAGAGAAAAAGAACAAATTCGATTGGTTAATAAGAAAAAAAAAATCCAACTGAGTTCGACTTGACTCTTTTTCAATTATATATTAAAACTTAAAAAAAATAACAAAAATACTTTTAAACTTACATTCTTACATTCCGAATCGATGGGAATTTTTCTTGGCACTTGAGTTCATCCACGATGTGAACAATCAACGGTTTGTCCATTGTACGTACAAATTCGAGGACATCTTAATTCACTTAACAATGGACCAGAGCCAATATTTCCACCATTGCTGCTACCAATATGTATCCCCACAGAACCCCCACCACCGCCACCACCACCATAGGGTTCAGCGTACGTTCAAATTGGTCCAAGTGTAGGCAATAATGCCAGGACCACTATGAATAGAGTGGCAGAAAGAACCACCCCATTTAATGGGGTTGTCGTCTGTGACATACTTCACATAAAACCCGAGTGAACCCAATTTGACCCCGCAAACAAAGTTAGATCACTTCAGCGAAATTTTCAATTGCAACTTCCGAACCACTACGTTTTTTTTTCTGTTATTCTCACAAGTGTTGCAGAAGTGCTGTATACTTCTGCAATGCAATCGACACTGCAATTTTACGAATTCACACTGTGCATGACTACTCTAGTGCTACTCGATGATATATGTAGATACGTAGCATACGTAGTTATGTATGTGAAATTTACGGTACGTTTTAAGCAGCTGCTAAACCCTGCCACTATACTAACACTTGATTTTAGTTACTCTTGCTGTGCAATTGTTACAGCAAGGGCTGGGAGTGCTTTAGAAGAAGAAGTTCACCAGCCCTGACATATGATCTCTTCTTGTTGAAAAAAAAAACTCACTTTTCTTATAGCATTTTAATTTAATTTACGTTACACTTTGCCTTTTACATTTTCTTTTAAATTTTAATATAGACTTTTCTTAATTTAGAGGGAACAAGAGACCTTACCGTGGGTCGGGGGTCACTTGGTTCCTTTACAAAATTACTGTTCAAAAACGACTGCCTCTGGCTAACGACGCATCGGCTTTTAATTTGGAAACTTAGTTCCAAATTTTGAATAATCAGCTAAAGGCTGAATTATTCATAGTGGGGTTAAAGAAAAATTAGTATATAGTGAGTATTGGGAAAATTCCAGCAATATTAGCACTATTCGAACTATTTCCCCAGTTAAATGTGTGAGGATATTTTGGGTACGCCTACCGATATTGCATCAATACATAACGGCGAAAATCAATATTGCTTGGCTAAGCAATATTTTTGAACGATTCCCCTGCACATAAGAATTTTAAAAGCTGTCTATTGGCTAATAGAATATACATGACCAGGAACTTCATATAGCGCCATTACAGGGGTCAAAACCTCATGCATATTACATTTAACATCGTTTTTTTATCATACTCATTGCTCAAAGTATTTCCTGATGGAATTATTGTCAATCGAAATGAATTGAAAAGGTCAAGTAATTGTTACTTGAAAAAGAAAATGTTTGTAATGTTTTGTAATTCGAGTATTCTTCAGAGAGAAATAGTTAATGGCTTTGAAGAAGAAATTGTTACATAATTTCTGTAGATAATTTGCTGGGAATAGTCGTATTACAATAGATATGCATGGACGTATGTATGTTTTCTGAAATATGTAGGTAGGTACGTATGTACATTGGAATTATGGGGTTTTTCGTTCATTTAATTTGATCTTGAATGATTTGGCGAAGTAATGAATGCCGCTTAATGAGTGGCGCTTCATTACACTCTTCACAAAATCTCCATTCTTTTCGGTTAAAGTAATTCAATTCACATTTTGTCATTTTTTCTTCACTTTTCTAATTCAATTATTCTCCTTTGAGGGGACTCCTTTCCACTTTTCAATAACTCCAGAACACCCAATCGTCTGCCTGCTGCTGATTCCCGAATTTCGAATGCAGGGAACTTCCTGTTAACTGCCTGTTTAAGCGTAGTGGTATGATCCTGTTATATGATTGCTATACGTAATTCACTTGACCACTTTTAGGTGAATGTCGAGTAGATGAACATCATCTGGAAGAGATGAATGAAATTAAGTTAAATTTTGAAACTTTACATACGTTCTGAGATGAACAAAGATTGCTCTCAAGATACAATAAAACAACAACTATAAGAATTATTGTAAGAAAGGGTTTTTGTCCCTCGTTTTAACAATTGCTTTTGACTAAGCTGACCTTTCCTAAATTGGACCCGTCTATCAAAGAGGAAATTCCTTTAGAATTCATTAACCGTCAACTTTGTAGGGTTATGTTAAATTAAGGTCTTCGATTATATTTTCATTGGTTCTTCCGGAAATGATCCAAAAAGTAATGAAATTAAAAATTTATGTGTGTAGTGTTGTCGACGTCTTGCAATTTGCTGTCTGTTTTATTTCTTGGTTAAATTATGAATTATTGTCTTTTATTAAAAATGATGACAATTTTTATGATGGGACAGGTATTTACAAAAATTTTTAGTACCAAATGTAAGAGACAGGTTAAAGTGGCCAGGGAAAAAAGAGATTGATTGGATTGTTTATCGTCTGCAAGTCACTTTACATTTCAATGCAAGCAAAACACTATCAATCAAATTCGTCCACTTGAGCACTTGAGTGACAGAATTATTTCGAACTATACACAAATTTCTTTTTTACTTCATTGGCTCAGTTTATATCTGCTCAGACATGATTATTGAGCCCGGTAAGCAGGTTGACTGCGTCTTCACTGATTTTAGGAAGGCCTTCGGTAGAATTAATCATAGAATCCTGATCCACAAGTTTGCCAGTATTGGTTTCCCCCTCCTGGCCATTCATTGGTTATCTTCTTATCTTTCTAACCGTACGCAGTGAGTTATATTTCGCGGAGTACTCTCTGCTGAGATAGCTAATACCTTTGGAGTACCTCAAGGTAGTATTCTTGGCGTACTACTTTTTTTTTAGCTACTTTTCGTAAGTGCTGATCCAGTAATCGTCTTCTTCTAAATGTTGATAAATGCACAAATGCGCTCGCAAAAGGTCCCCCATTCGCTTCGATTGTGTTCTGGAGGAGAGATTCATTATCCCGGTTCAACACAACCATGGAATTGGGTCTGATTCACAATTCTCGCCTTTTTTTGAGGATCAAATCGATTACATAGTCAGTAGGGCTAATTCGATCTTGGGTTTTGTTAAGAGATGGTCCAAGGAATTTGACGACCCTTACATCACTAAACTTAGTTACTGCACCTCTGTTAGGTCGATACTAGAATATGGCAGGCAAGTCTGGTAACCTTACTACCAAGTAGTGTAGATCAATCGCATTGAAGCTGTTCAAAGCAGATTTCTCCGATTCGCAGTCCGCGGCCTTCCTTGGAGTGACTCGGTAATCTTGCCATCTTATGTGGACCGATTGAACTTTTTGTCTTTGCAGGCGGTGGAAACCAGACTTAATAGCTCTAGAATTGTGCTAATTTTCGATATTTTGAAGGGCTAAATAAATTCTCTACTTTTGTTAAACTCAATTGATGTATCAACCCCGAGCCGCTAACTCAGGGGCCAAAACTTTTTCCATATTTCTTACCATCGAATCACCTACCTACACGGTGCGAACGAGCCTTTGACGTAAATGTCCCGTCAGTTTAATGAGCATTTCTACAGCATTAATTTTAATTTTTTAAGACTGCAATTGAAAAATTAGCTCAAATATAATAATAGTAAAGTTTATCAGCTTTCTTGTTTTGCTTTCTTCTTTTGTTTTTTCTGTTCCGCAATTTTTGCATGGAGTAATTTTATTTTATTTTTTATTTTTATTTTATTTGGTTTTATTTTTATTTTTTGTAATAACTATTGTAGTAATCAACTCGATCAAAAGTGACGTATAAAATTCAGAAAATTTAAAAACCAACATTGAAACTTGCAAGGTATTTGTACCCCTTTTCAATTCGACATCAGTTCGTCACTTAAATCAACTATTAAACAACTGCAGTGTCATATGATCTCTAATTCAGTGAGTTTTTTTTAATGAAACCCGAAAGGTATTTCACTATCGGCAGTAACCAAAAAGTTATCTGAATATCAATCCACTGGTGAGCTTCAGAGCTGAGTAATGTGTTCTAATAGCTGATTACGTTCATCTCATATATTCCCACTCAAAAGTCACATTAACGTTTTTTTTTTACACTTTCCAGGGTGTACAGTTAGCAATAGTAACAATTTGGTAGCATTTGTAACAATTTAGTAACATTTATAGATATGCAATAATTTTGTTACAAAACACAAGGCAACATAACCAATTCAGTTGGTGAATAAACGCACACTTAATTTTTGTCGTAATCCAGACTTTTTGTCGTACATATGTAAATGCAAACGATTTAAAATCAAATGTGCTGCATAATATCGAATATGTATAGACGATATACAATTATAGTTTCCCATCATGAAAACACCAATTTACGGTTTAAGTTACGAGCTGTGAAAAATCTTCTTTTTAATTTTTTATAAAGTGGAGATTAAAAATGAACAGTGATCCAAAGGTTTCTATAGAAAAAAAGAGCAAAAAAAAAGAAAAAAAATTTCATTATTAATTTTAAATTAATTTACTTAAGCTGGGCATTAGGGGATTATCTGAATCGATAATTTCCCTAAAATCTATTCCACGAAAATAGAGAGCCTGCCGCATAAAATTATGTAAATAAAACGTAGGTATTTGTACGTGCTTCCCCTTAAGCGGGGACTATGTTGAGATGAGCAAACGCGATATGAGACGGTTATGGAAAACTACAAAAAAAAAATCGAACACCTATCGATACATAGGTGAAAATATGATAAATTGACAGCAAGAAAATAAATTTCTGACACTTTTGTATCCATTTGTATCCATAAAGCCTGACACATTCCTGAATTAAAAATTAATCTGGCATCCGATCTGAGCATAAATTAAATTTGTTGACGACGTGGTAGTAACGATATCTACTACTGCTCCGTGTGTGCTCTACAGGGAAGGAGGATAACATCAAAAGTGACATGCTTAATAGAATTAAATTCCGCCCTATCTATCAGTCATAAAAAATTATTACTCTTGAAATTGTTTTTTGTTTCTTTTTTACAGAACGTGCCTAGTTTAGGTTTCCCATTGTGGGGTCTGTCTCTACTAAGCCCAATCTATCATGATTTCCTCAAATTAATTTGTTAGAGAAAAGAAGAAAATGAGTTTTTGAGTGAAGATATTGTTTGGCGAGTACCTAATAAAACTTTGAGAATGATAAAGGGATTAGTATCACTACTTAACGCCCACAAATTTTAGATTGCTTGTATCGTATAGCAACAAACGGAATATAGTTAGTGGAAGTGGAAAGTCGATGAAGTATATCGTGGCTGTTGTTAGTGTTTCTTTAAGGCATTTTTATATGTGTGGGAGGGTAATGGAAACGATAAATTTTAAGAGTAATTTTAGAGCATTGTAACAATGTAGAAAAATGTAAAGCGCTTAAAATTGAACCTTGTGGGATACCACAAATGGATAATATATCTATAAAAGAACTTTAGTTTAGATTAGTAAAAGCATCCTAATTATGATATTTGACCTATGCAAATTTAGAAAAAATAATCACAGATCAAATATTTACACCTACATTGTGGCGCCTGTCACTTGTCCCTTATTTCACAAATAATGGACTTTAGTAAATAAAAATAATTCTGAGCCTCAAATAAGGACGGATAAAATGGTAATGATCATAGGCGCATATATAAGAAAGGCACGATTTGATATTGAATATTAGTTAATTTTATCCGGAGAACAATAAACTATTATTTAAGTGAGGATCCTTGATTGACCAAACTAAAATAATGCTATCTTTTTCAAAAATAGAATATAAATCACACAACAACTCTGTGCTTTAGTGTTATTGCTTAATTAGCATTTTATGTGGAGTACTTCAAAGCTCTATCTTAGGACCTTTGCTATTCAGTTTATTTATTGATCACCTTCCATATAAACTATACCAATTGTGTTTGTATAAGTAGTTATATTTACGTAAATCTATAACAAGTCTTCTAGTAGATTCATCTCAGTCATAAATATTTAGATTTCTTCTTTATATAATGCCAACTACTTTCTATTATTGTTTTTCATATATCTAGTAGTTTAATTATTCCCCTTCGAATTATTTTTGACGTAGTCTTAGGCACCTCATTCTATTTTCCAGTAAGGAAATTCTGGAGAGATTAAAATAGAAAGTAATTTAAGGTCAGAAATGGCAGAATATTCAATATCATTTTTTCTTAGACGTAATTAGTTAGGTAGACGCAATGAGAATTTTTTCCTAGTAAAATTTACGACTAATAAAATATTATTTAATATTTGTAGGCTTTACTTATGTTAGATTTCTACGAAAGTCTGTGTGGAGTTTGTTTTTCGATTTCGAATTTCCGAAAATGCTTACCTTTCCATTGAGGTAGGCTTGGTATTTCTTTACCTTAAAGCGCAGAAATATTGGTTCAGATGTCACAAAGTTCAACAATCCATTAAATTTCGAAAGTTCAACAAATAGATTGAAATTACAGCTTACGTTCTTTTTGCATAGACAAATTTGAAAACACACAATTTTTCTTTTATTTAACTTAAAAGGGTTACAAAAAACAATCCCGGAAAACAAATTTATTCGAAATTTAACACACATACACAGCACAGATATGGCGACTAAAAAGGAACATTCGTAAACGAGATAAATCAGTTGAATTTGTCAACATAAGACCCACAACTCCTGTCATCTAAGTTTTATTTACTTTTATTATCCTTAAAAAACAAACAAGACCTGGCAGATACAACACAGAAACGTCCTAAACAACTTAACCGAGATAAGCTCTCCATTCAGGCGTCAGCAAATTAAGCAATTTGTTCATCTAAAAATAGACTTTAAACCCCTTCCTGACAAATGTTGAAAGAAAGCACTTTCCTTTTTTTTTGTTTTTATCTTATTCTCGAAAGAGGTTTGGAAGATAAACAAAAACAAAGGAAAAGAACAAATGATCATCATCATCATCTCGAAAACTCTGATACTTCTCTTTAGTTTGTTGCTCAAATACAAGAAATGCACGGAATATAAAATTTTCCTTATCATCACGGTCGCGCTAATGTTTTTCTTACCTTTTCCCTATTTAAGGGATAATCCTGTGCGACAATCCTGAAAATCCAAAGGTAGGTGTCGTTGCTACGTAGCGTCCATATCGAGTAAAATGCCGTCCTTCGGCCCAGCAGCATGTGATTACCCTTAGATTGGTACTTTTCTATGAGTTTATGAGTTTCTCTGTCGGGTATAATCTGAAAGTAGAAAAAAACGAGTCACCTGTTAGAGAAGATGCGTTCCCAAATAGTTACTTAAGGCTTCAGCCCTTAAGTGGTAGTGGTAGATTAAAGTCATGATAAACAGAAGGTCATTCAAATTTTATGCCCTGACATACATTCATGTATGTACTGCCCATGTAAAAAGTGCCAAATGTTTATTGTCCATCCTCGTAGTAAGATCTCCGGCTCGAAGGACCAGGCTAACTACTGTTTTCAGTTTAAGTTTGAAAGACATAAAACAACAACAACTAGCTGTGACTGTGGCGACTGTGTTTATCTGTGCTCTACCCTGATAAAATTGAAACATTCTGTAACGCCTCTACGATGTAAACAGAATTAAGACGTGATGTGACCCTTCAAATAGACGCGCTACTTTCTCAGATTAATATTGACTGGAGGGCCCTGGAGTAAAATAGACACTCCCGGAAGTTGTCGTTACCGTTGGAATTTTTGGTACTTGATGGAGTCAAGTCATTTGAAATTGAAAGTATCTCCAGAGAATTTCTAGTAGCAGGTGCCGTTTACGAAGTACCTACATATATGAACGAATTAAACTGTCGGGTTATGGAAGGTGGTTGGGGGGGGGGGGGCGAATACATCTGTTTTGAAATACTCAGAAGAACTCTTAAGGAAATTTTCAATACTTTAATGAGAAACACATAAGAATTTCTGACAATTCTGTTTTTAGCTCTAAATTAACAGCTGTAAAATCTTTCATGGCAGACATTTTTGAATAGAATTTGAAAAAAATTGTCGTATGCTGTGGGCTGGAGTGGAAACCAATGATTTTATGTTAAGCAGCTGCTTACTGATGATTTACATTTCAATTTCATCAGTCTTTTTATATACACGCTTACCTAAAAACATACGAAATTAATCAATGAAATTTCTCAACATAACTCTTAACATCATCGTTGTGTCGGGGCTCTCTATTTGTTATTCGTTTACAATGCCACAAACATGGCACATGTGAACTCATTTGTCATTTTTTTTCTCTCGCCTTTATATGAAAGAGATTGACTTGCAAACCGCCTCTCAAAAGATCTCGTGTTTCTTGTCGAAATTCCTGAAATGCATGTCTTAAATATTTGTGGATTTTTGTCAAGTTAAGTCAAGTATTTCGGGGTATAAAATTAATTGCAGTTCATTTGTCAATGAAAATCTCAAGTTTCTGGGATTGTTGGAATTTTTTGTTTTTTTATTATGTACAATTCACCACGAACCACTAATTTTTCAATTGGACTTGGATTCTCTCTACCATAATCAAGATTCATGCAAAGAGAGTCACAGACGCTTTGACTTCTTTTTGATGACTTTCAAACTGTCGGAAGCTACTATGTATAAAGTGCGAGATAATAATCGCTTTTGTCGAGTGTTCTTTATAATTTTTTTTTAATTGACTCGTTTTCATTCGACCGCTGAAAAATCAGTTTTTTTTTTTGTTTAATTTTACAAATATTTGAGATGAGATGAGAAGTTAGCCAGCGTGTCTCGATAGTTTAAGGGCTTAGATGGAAACGAAAAAAATATTATAAAAGCGCTGACGACGTGACATTCACTTTGAACACAAAATTTCAATGAAAATTGGATCGACTTCTTGAGAAAAGTGGCAATCGACTGTAAAAAACTCGATTTCCAAGTAATGCGGTCATAAAGGATTTTTATAGCTACTTGTACGTGTTTACGTATGTTGTGGTGAAATTTTCAAGGTCTGATGTTTGTGATTCAATAGACGTGTGAAAGTTGACACCGTTGCCGAGATATATTATGAATTAATTTATGAAATTAGAGACACGAGAATTGTACATAGTTTGAGAATCAGGTGGTGTCAAAATAATAAAGACCTGTGTCGAACTCGGACTTAGGTCTAGTTTTTTGTTAGTTTTAAAAACAAAGATTCAAAGAAGTATGCTCGCTCATCACGGAGGCTTAGAAGTATTTTAAGCGAAACTACGATAATTATCTAAGGCTATCCTACTTCCAGGATGTTTGACAAATCAAAAATGTTTACATTTTTTTTATTTTTGCTATTAAGCCATGCTCAGGGTTTACTCTATTAAACAAAAGCCCTGCGTTTTTTAGAAAATTATCTGAAGTGGTTCGGTTTTATTTCAATCGCAATACAACAGAAACACGTAATGCTGAGAGTGTAGAGAGTGCGATTTTAATTTCATATCTCACGTCTAGATGTCACTCTTTCCAATATAATTAAGACAACGAATCTGATAAAAACCAAAATTAAACAATTGTTATTATTTTGGAAAACCTTAAGAATAACAGTTTTTATGGTATGAAACCAAATCAAGGCCATAATCACCTACTATCTAACAAAACGATAAAAGACGATGAAGGACCTCGTTGCTAAGCTTAAGAGACAGAATATGGTGATTCATGGGTATAAGGATAAGCTGAACATGAGTTGTAGTTTCAGCGATTGGAAAATCTTGTGTAGAATAGAACGAATATAGAAGTGACTTGACATTTCAAAATCAAACTCTTTCGCAATCTTTTATCACAACAACTCAAATTCGTATCATGCTTTGGCTAAAATGTAAAAAACTATTTACACAAAAAATGCATTTCTCAAATTTTACCTTTAAATTAGATAGCGGTTTACGACTAAGTCAAATAAAAAAAATCTGATCCCATTTGATGCCGATGAGAGGAAGTCGAAATTTGGCACTTAGGTATAATTCATAAAAAACGTAAGGCCGTCCAGAATGGAAATTAAAATTCCGTCGTCGTTATCGCAAATAATCCAAAAGGCGTCGTTGGTCGTGAGGATTTTATCATAAAAACGTCATAATCTAAAAGTCATCCTTTCGGTAATAAAAATCTCTGTGGTTGTAATCACGCGCAGTCTATGATGATCTCAAAGGAATTGGACTGTTTTCACCTGTAAATCAAAACTTCAAAAGTCAATAGAGACAAGGACATACATTCATAAAAAGAAAAAAAAAGAAAAAGAAAAATATTCCGATGATACTCCAATAAGGAAAGGATCTATATTTTCTTATATAAACCCCAACCCAGCACACTTGAATTTATATTTCCCAAAGGAATCGAAAAGACGATTGAGCACAGTTAACTAAATACACGATAGCTGTTCGCAAAAGACCATGGGAATTGCATCCCAGTTACAATGACAGGATGACAGGTGAGAATCGTAAATATTTAATAAAATCAAATCAAATGATGGAGGAATTATATTTGGAAAATTCTTGGCTGACTACAAGCTACATGGGCTGTTTTCTTGATATTTTACAGATGCATGCCCAGAAGGCGGAAACCCTTCGATAAAACTTCCAGACTTGATTGTCGACTTTAAATAAATAATGTAGGTGCTCATCCCGCCCCATCGACACACACAAAATGTTGTCTCCTGGATTTTTTTTTACTGTTCCAGCTGAACAGACACCACCAGTTACCATACGTGATTTACGAGACAACTAATGATTGCTTGGCTAAGTGAAACGCAGCACCACGCATCCAAAATACTTTAAGGGAAAAAAAATAAACTTGCCGAATTCCACTACTTCGCCTGCCCCGTACGCCATCGCGACTCAACGACCTCAGATAAGTTCTGCGAAAATCTCTTCGTCATTAGCCTCAGAGGAAATGTCTTTTTGATTGTTTCGAAAGCAACCATTGAGCATCGTGCGATTGTGTTTTGTAAAATTGTTGGCCCTTAAATATCGGGACGGACGTCTTCTCCCAGAATAAATGTACCTTGAAGGCCTTAAATGCGAGACTTGCTGTTCACATAAAGCGGGCCTTGACTGGTTGAAAGAAGATCCATTTAGCTTAGGTCAGGAGATCACTCAAAAGCCAATTTGTATCGTGGTAGCCAGAAGCGCTATTGGCGTCCGTCATTCTCTTGACACCAGACTGCAACTTCATGTCTTAAGGTATTTTTGAACTGCCCATGGTCATTTAGCGTTTTTCTTTGTCCATTGCTTTTTTTCTCTTTTAATTTGAGTTCAACTCGACATAGGCGCAATTGAGGAATTCACATCCAGACGGACAAACATCAGTTTATAATTCGTCTGATGTATGAGGTTGCAAAATATTCGACGTTCTAATTTGTTGCTTGGCTGTTTCGAATTTGAAAAGAAATTTCGTTGGTCTGTTGCGGCTCTAACAGCTGTGCACAGCTTCATTTCTTAAACGAAATGTCTTTTTTATGGTGATTGGGAATTACGTAGAAATGTACAGTGAAATATAATTTGCAGAAAATTAAACAGTTTCGTTTTTCTTGAAAAGACGACCCCTAGTGGGAATAATAGAGAACTTCGCAGTATCATGGCGATGGAGGCTATTTGTAAATTGTGTTTTTATGATTTTGTGTCTTCTGTTTAGAGCAAATTCAATTAAAGATATCTCTAAGTGTGAGAAAATATCTAATCTTAAAAAACACGAAAAGTTAGTACAACTTTGCACCAAATGTGGGCGTATTATCATGATCAAAACTGGATATAGTTTCAGAAAAGGCATAAACTTAGGTAATGATGTGTTAAAACCAAAGATATCGAGGTTTATATGTATGTAATTAGCTTTAGAAAACTCTACAATTCTTGAAGCCAGCAGACTTTAGGTCATAAGGTATGGAAGATATTAAGGTGGAAGAGGAAGCGAGAGAAACAAAACCAATAAAAAGGTTTTGATTACGAATACATTTTCATTTGAAAGTTGCTATTTTCGGAGAGGAATAACTACCAAAATTACGATATTATTTCAAAGAAAGTTCAATTTGTAACAAAGATCGACCGTTTTTCAGTTTATTTTGAAAAAATTTAATTGTTTAGTGTAATGATAAAGGAAATAAAGTCAATAATATATTAACCATGCTAACGACAAAAATGTCTTGTTTTTAAACATTTTGCATACAATTTGGCGCTTTTAATTCGTTTCATGACCGTCAGAGGGAATTGTGTGGTTTTGAAAGTTCTGCGGGTTGTAGTATGTATGGTCGGAAAGTGTGTACCGTCCATTTTCTGCATTAGGCATATTTGTGCAGATTTTGTGGAATATTTTAGGTTTTATCACGACAACAAGTTCGAAAGTATTTCCTTGCTGACTGTGCTTGCTAAGAAGCATGAAAGTATCGTAAAATATCGTGTGAACCTTTTATCAGAAATTTAAAGCAGTCTGCTCAAATTATCAATCTACAAATGATTAAGTATCTTAAGAGGACTTCATGTTGTTATTAAGTCAGACAAAATTAAAATCATGACTCTACTTGAATAAGTGAATTTCTTTAAAATTTTCAAAATGATTTAGAACTTTTAAATTAGCATCAAAAGTCTGACAGTGAGGTTATCCCAGTAAGATTTCTTCAGCTGCCGTGCAATATTTATGACTGGCGTGCCCTGGTTGCATGAAAATCTGGTGAGCAAAATATCGAAAAACCCGGGGCGCCTTATATCTACAGGGCACACTTATCTTGGGAGAGGTAAGATAATTTGTTTTTTTTTAAAAATTAAAGACGCTAACAAAGATTCTTGAGGAACTCCATGTATAGTTAGAACAAATGAAGATAGTTGTATGAGCTATTGAAAACCGTAGGAAAAACTGGAATCATTTTCAGTTGCTTACAATTTATGTAATAGGAATTTGTATTCAACTCTGTCAAAGGTCTTGCAAAAGTATACCAGATGGCAATTTAGAAGATACCGAAATGAAGTGAAAATGAATCTAAAAATAGTCTGCACTAACGAGTTAACATTAAGGAAATAGCGACATTTAATACAACAAACTTACGATAAAAAAAACGACAAATCACGGCATACGATTTTCTCCAAATAAATATATACTGTGGTGGTGGAGCTGAACTTGATTTAATATAAAAAACAACAGCTGTAAAATAATTTATTTCTTTACGATAAATTTATGATAAAAAAGCGACAATTTTCTTAATAACCCCAAATTAATTTAAATAAAATTATTTACAGTGTTAACGGGCTGTATACATGCTTTATATTTCTTTGCATGATTTCACGCATCTTAAGAAAGTCTCTTAAATTTTGGAGATTTTATTGAGTTATCTCATCTGCTTTTGACACCTAAAATGGGTGCCCCCAATGCCAGTTTTATATTACCTCATTCATCTTAAGTGAACATGTTAAAAGCGAAACGATTATATATTCCCAGGTGTTTACCTTTCATGGTAAAAACACTGAAATGAACGCGGAACTTTATTACTATTAAAATTTGAAGCCGCGAGTCCATAAATAGCTGTACAACTTGAGAATTATTTATGGCACTATTTTCATAAACTAATAAAACGCTTAACTTGGGTCAGAAAACAATATTCGGAACCATACCTCTATCGACTTATATAGCGTTTTGCCCCTTGGACTTGGACATCTGATATTGTTTACATTTTTGCAGTACCACATTGTAGCCCCCGCGTGATCCGTTCAAATATGGTACTTCTTCCAGCACGCCAGTCTGCTGCAGCTAAACTGGCAGGTGTAATGCCCTGCTGACTATCGACATTGCGTTAATGAGCCAATGACCGCAAATCGATATTCAAATTACATCGGCCTGGTCGTCATCTTGTTATCGCTATTTCTTTTGTATACTGACTCATTTGCGCCTTTTTCCGCGTGTTTTACAAATAGCTTTCGAGTATGGTGGCAATTAATTACTGACTGGACGCGCCATAACGACTATGTATAAATCACATGCTCTGGGCAGTTTTAGTGATAAAGACAAATGGCAAACATAAAGTGGGCTGAAAAAAAGGTGAATAAATTCATAAAGGCCGAGGATGAGGCAGTGAGATATCGCAATTATTGGCCTATTGAGACTCGTAGAGAAATTATTTTATCTTATTAGCTATTAGCGCAAACCTCATTTATACAAAGTCCTTCGAGAGTCATCCACACTTTCTGTGGTGTTGCTCTTCTTCTATTATAGTCGCTATTCAAAAATTAAATTCGAACGTCCAAATATTCGGGTGTGTAAGTCGTGTGACTCGAAGAGTTTTTGGTAGCTGTTTAAGGTTTCACTCAATTCATCAATCGATCGATCTGTTCTAGTATTCTTCAAAAACGTGACTAGTAATGTACAAAAAAGCATAAAATCTTACGAAAATTCAAAATTGAAAGCATTTCTATGAAGTTATTCTAGAATTTCTATACTATTCAAAATGGTATTCCACAAGGATCCACTCAAGGACCTACAACCTACCTAAACTACTCGATTTTTTGTAGTTCTGTTCTTTGAAATAATGCAATTGTAATTTTCCTTGTTTTTTTTGCGTTCCCATTTGTTCAAAAATGGCTGATATAATCCAGAATATCCTACGGGTTGGAAGATCACTTGAGTCAAATATCTTTCAAAAACAATAGCCAAATCTAATAGTCCAATCAATATTATGTTCTGCTTGTTATTAATAACTGGTGCTTCTCAAGGCTCAGAGTGATTTGTGGGAGTGTCGATTCCATTAATTTTGTGCTAAGTAAGATAACGAAACTGGAATTTTTCTAAGCTTATTTTGGGGATCAGGATGGAGTCAATAAAAAGTGTAAACATTGAGTGAATGTATTTATTCACGTTATTCAAGTTTGCAACTGTTTCTGCTTTCAGCTTCATATAAGTTTAATATGACTCTCCTCTCAGCTACTCTGGTAATTATATCTCCTGTATTTGAACTAAATTTTAACGGATCTAAAAGATGCAAGTCGGGAAATTTGAAAGACACCGGCACATTGGCCGGGATAAATGCATAACAAAGTCAGTTAAAAGCTGTCATATGAATTATGGTTCGACTAAAGTTGACGGCACTCCATATGAAATGTTCTAAGTCACACCTATCGAAACCACAAAACGCAAATATCTTTATTATATATATTTTGTCGTATGCGTGATATAATTCTACAAAGAGATGCTAGTCCTCGAAACATTCCACCAGTTCTCATCGAAAATAAGGCACTACCAAAGTAGTAGTAGTGGCGGAAGTATTTACTCCTCTGCATGAGCGTCTATATTGATCTAGTCAGCGCAATCCTTACATTTGGGACCTCTAGTCCTGACCGACGGTTGACTAATTTTTCAACTAGTAAAACGACCTATTACCAATTAGTTTAGCTTTTTTAGTCTGGCTCTGAAAGTGGATATGGAATTTATTCGAAATTATATACATGGCAACAAATTTTCATGCAAAGTAACATATTGAAAAAACCTCATTGGTATTGTACTCGTATAGTTCTAATAGCCCAAGTTTTCTATGCTTTCCAGCCTTTTTTAAGGTTTACTTTCGGTAGCCAAACTTCATTTCGTAATCAAGAAAAATTTTGAAACTGTTGGTTCATGTTTACAAAATACTGTCAACTCAGCGTGGCTAAGGTTATTCCACTAAATAATTTGATTAGAAAACAACTAAACATACTTGCACGATTGGAACTTTCCAATCAGTTTACTCGCTTTCGTGTTGTGTTTGCGTTTGTATTTTACGTTATTATTCCTGTAGATAACCAACCCAAAGTAGCTTAAAAATTAATTTCTGTTAAATGGCCCCATATCCTAGTGCTAAGCCCCCTACCCTGGCTAAAGATGGCCTCAGTATAGTAATTTGGCTACATTCGAGCTCGTTCTATCTGCATCAAACATTCTTTTATTAGTAGGTATTCAAAATATATCAAATTCAAGTCAATTACATATAGGCCCAGACCATAATTTGCATAATTCGTTTCCGCAGCAGTCCGCTTAGTCCTCTCCATTCTAGTAAATAATGAACCAAATTTTTTTTTAATCTTTTGTTTTGTTTTTGTTGACAAATTCATTACGACATCGACGGCTGCATTTAATTTTCTCATTTTCATGATGATAAAAAAAAAAAAATTGAATAAAACGTGACAATCTCTTGAGACCCTCTAACAAAACTAGTTGGCCTGAAGAGGACGATTTCCATTTATACTTTGTGGGGCAATTCTTTCTTATAGAAGCCAAGCCACCCATAAACAAACCCAGAACGGAGTAAAATTGAACTTTATTAAACCCAAGTACATGGATGGCTTAGCATACTCCTCTTGGTCCAATGCGTGGGATGATGGCATGTAAAGCCCAGAGTAGGTACCATGATAGGAATTTTGTCATCCCATAACCCGCTGGTTCTTTCAGGGAATAAATTCGCTTTTTGTAAGAATAGATAAATGTTTCGGGCTATTTGCGCGACGAAATGAAAGTAAAACAAGAAGAGAGAGCGCCCAGCCAGGCTTAGCTGATCTCATTGGACATGTTTATGGCGGCGCCATTTCAGTCCTGGTAACGCAAAATTGAAACGATAAATAAAAAGATAAATTTCGCGTTGTATCTACACTAGAGGAGCGGGCGGCAAACAACGCCATGAACCATTTATGTTTTTTCCACCCTACTTCAAATCGGCATCCGCATGTAAATATGAACTTTGAAAAAGGTAAACAGAAGAATGCAGATCATCGCCGTACGCCTTGAAAGGAATCGAGGAGGAAGGATGATAGGAAGGAAGGAAGGTACTAGTACAATTTACAAGACGTAACGCCACAAATATCGAGCAAGTTTCATAACCCAATCATCATGAATTAAGCATGTCTCTATATGGCAGCCACAGCCGCGGCAACCATTAAGACTCTTCAGAAAAAATTCGACATTTAAGCGAACTGCGAAATATTGTTGATAAACAACCGTGGGCAGCGTTTTAGTGTTATTTCGATGAGATACATTTCACCAACCCCCCGGTCGAACTAAAATTACATATCACAACTGGAGAGATTATGACATCAGTGGAGTTCGGACCGGATTACACGGCTCGGGCCGCCGACGACAGACTGATTTTAATGGATCACATGCCTATAGTCTGAGGCCGTGGAACACCTTAATAATAAATGTCGCTCATATAAGTTCGAATCAATGGGGGTGCCATTTCAATCTCTTCTTTTTGCTTGATACATTCCCAGACGTGTTACATTTGGTTACCATCGACGTGACTCAAATTACGGCTCCGGTAATAATCTCAACTGACTTGGTTTAGTCGAACTGCCAAAAGCAACACGGAAAGGAACTTTCCTTTGCCGGCATCGTGATACATACATAAACGTCACCGCAAAATTCGTTTTTTTCTCGTATAATAACCGAGAGCTAAAATTATCCCTTTCCAGGCTAGCTGGCTAGAGCTGACTAACTAGTTGGATTGCCATTAAATATCCAATTGCAAGCCGACAAGATCACCGCTTAGGTAAGGGGCTTAAGTTATTGATTGAGGGCATATTTAGTGCGCGGTTTTATCATCTTCTTATTAGATTCGTTATGAGGCCGCATATATCTCCCCGAGACTCTGTTATTGTTGGCGCTATACATTTGTTGCTAGCATATTTTGCGGCATTACAAGGTCTTTAGCTCCAGCAGCACCGTTAAAGTGCTTATGCTCGATGGTTGCGTTATTATGGATTTTAATGAATTTCCCAATAGAACCACAGTGCCGCAGGATATTTATGGTTGCATGGAGAAGCAGGCAACTAATGGTGTGTCCAGTCATTATTGCGATTTATTGCACATTTCCGCAAATAGATGGAGTTAGAGGGTACATTTTTCATTTTGAAGTGTGGGCGATGAGCTATAATACTTTAATTTTTTTTCGAGGGGGACAGGGAAAGTTGATAACTCGCTAGTTTACTTCAATGAATAAGACGGATTTTTTTTTAATTCGAACAACATACTAGAAATTTTCAATAAATTTTCAACGAAATATGTTTAAAAGCGCAGTTGTAAATTTTATTTCAGGTCAATAGAACTCTGGTAGATAATTTCATCATGAGCTCATCAATGAGCTCTCCATGAGTATTTAGATGAACTTCATGATGAAATTTGTTCGTGCTAGAATCAAAACTGGGAAAAATCATTTATTTACGTGTTCAGAGATAGTGATGAGATGTGATACTTGAACTCTCTCACTTATTTTAGAAATGTATACTTTGTTTCTCTTTTGTGCACATTTTGGGCACGTCGATGAGTATATAATGAATGTCACCGTGATCTTATTAATGATCATATCAATGAGTATTACCATGCGTTTATAAATGAGTATATCAACGAGTTTCATGATGAGTTTCGTAAAAGAGAATCAGGATCAGCTTACTACTGATTTTAGGATTGATTTAGTATATTTTCCTGAATTCAAACTTTGGTTTCAAATCAATTTCACCTATTGTCCAGCTTATGTGTTCTAAAATGAATACAATAAAGTGGAAGAATCCTGGAAAAGCTTAAGTTCAGCACAATGACGATACTTGCAGGGACGCTGAGACGGAAGGACCTCTTCAACATATGGCGAATAGTCCCGAAAGAGCAAAATTAAAAAAATAGTTTGAAATCAACAAAATAAAAAATTTATTTAAAAATTTATTAAATTACAAAAGTTAATTCAAATTTTTCGCACCGAGAGAATTCAAGGAAAAAACAGTTGTTTATTGCTGGTGTAGTATAGGGAGCAGTTTAATGATATTTAATGAGGCCTTGGATGTGGTTTACTGAATGCTCATTGAAAGGCTCATCAAGACTTAAGTTTCTATATGTTTCTTCAACAATTACAGACTCCTTGATGCTTTTTCAGTTGAAGTAGAATTGGTTTACAAAAAGCTGCTCCTTGTGGGGCAGGAGACATGGCAATACTGTGAGTAATTTCTACCGGAGAGTTCTTCACAGGAACCTCCTCCTATACCAAAGGAGATTATTTCTGAGCTCAGTGGAGTAGGCTTATATTTTTCTCAGGTAATTGCAGGAAAATACCAAACGAATTAAAACTATTTTACGATTTTAAGAAAATAATTTTGAGATTTTTTTTGAAAATGTCATTTTTATTACAACAGGTTACAGGATTTTTTTCAGGATTTGTTTCCAGGTTTTCTTCTGGATTTTTTTCGGGAATTTGATGACCTTTGTGGGCATAAATGTGACTAAATTGTATATGGTGACAGAATTTTTAAGCTGGTGAACGTATGATTTTTTATATTTTTTCGGGATTTTTGTATTATTGAATTTTTTTTTAAGTTTCTTTTCCGAATTATTTGTTATTTCATCGGAATTATTTCTGTGGGATTTAGTTTCTATAGGATTTTTGACCAATACAAACAATGTTTGGCAATGCTTGTTGATATGTACGAGCGTTTTAAGAGATTAATATGCTTTGGCTATTAAATCAAACAATAGCTGCGAGTATTTCTGGAATTCGGAAAGATAAGTAATTGCTGAAAACAAAACTCGCAAAAAAAAAATCTGACTGAAAAAAGCACATTTCCGGTCTTCTAGTAGTTTTTCGGATTTTTTTTCGGTATTCCAGTATTTTTCGAGATTTTGTGTGGCGGCTTTTTAATTATTTTATAAAACATTCACGTTATGAGAATCCAGACATTGTAGAGTAGAAAACAAAAATTCAATTCGACAAAACTGTCTGGGCTTTACATGTTTGGAATATTTTATTCCATGATCTGGGGACTTTATACTGCAGTATTCTGGACTTCGGAAATTACGAACATAAATTGCTTGAGAACGAAATCCCGGAAAATCCGTTGTATTTTGAGATAGTAGCAATACCTACAAATGTTCTGAATATAATATCCGGGAAAAGATTCTGGATATTTTGTTCTAGGATTTTTTAATCAGATTTTGAGTACCTAACTGCTCAGAAGTAAAATTACGAATTTCTTTTTCCCGGATTTTTTCTGCACAAAATAATTCTGCAGGAATTTTATTCGATTGGGTACTGGGGGATTTTTGAATCCGGGACTTAGTTACTTTTCCTTTCACTGCATATACCTTAATGGGTTTTGCTTCTGTACCTCAAATATAAATTTTTGAACATTTATTTTGCAACAAAGTTGTAAGTAAATCGTTCTCACGTTTTTTGTAGAAATTAATGTTGTTGCAGGTTTAATTGCATTCTTGCGATTGGTTGTGTATCCAAGAAGGAAACTCGTCAGGGATCAGTGAATGTCCAGATACGAGTGGCTGGTTAATGTTGTTGAAAGTACTTGTAGTTTTGAATGGTGTTGTTTGATGTAGAGAATTTGGCTAAAATATCCTTCATGTAGATGGGATGATTGAATTTCAATGACTTTAGTAGAGCTCTCAATGGTATATTATCTAATTAATTCGGTGTGTAAACACTGTCGTTATGGCCCTTTGATCCTTCGCTAGAATATTGCCATATATTTAATACACACACATTCCAATTGCTGAGAATGTTCCAGCATAAATTCATGTATAAAATTTATAGCACTTAGGTACCTATACTTCCAGAGATCTGTAGAATATGTTTCGACTTAATTGGCCACGACAAGATTTTATTCAAGTCGCGAGTTTTGATTTTGGTTTTTTTTTGTCAAGCTTTATTGTGTCTCACATTGTCGGTGGTGTATCTTGCTTTAAATTTTGTTTTTCCAAACCGTTTTAAATTTTTTTTTAGTCGAAATTATGCCAGGAAAACAGAATATATTCAAATAAAAAAATGAAAGAGAATTTTAGGTCGCTTCTTGTTCAGGAGACTCCCATCAGGCAGGCACCCCGGAGAGGGTATAAATTTCCATAAAAAAGTCGTTAAACAGTTTTCAATCAAGTCTGATCCAGGCCTTAGGGTAGTTAACGAACAGATCCGAAATTAGCGACACCTGTCAAAATAAGAAATCCTAACAAAAAATGACGACAAGCAGCATTGAGAGAAAAATAAAATTTTAATAAATTTCCTTGTGTCAGGAAATGGAACGCAAAGATTTTGGTTTTGTCGGCCTGGAATTTAGACTTAAATATTTCTGGGTTTTTTATCTGTTCTCTCTTACCCAGCTTCATTTGAGTGCGTGGAAAGCACGTAATCCAACCGGGCTTGGTCTGACGATGAGTAGCCCCAAACCTGTTGTTGTAATAAGCCGTCATCAATTATTCGCACTCGTGACACGCTAATAAACACCTCCCCCTCCTCTTAATGGACTATAATTAAGCCTCATAAAGGATGAAGAACAGTTTCAGCATGGGTTATTACTATATATGATGCCCTCCTGGGGCTTCCCCAAGGTACCTCCAATGTACCTATATAGTGCCTGAAGGCAAAAAAAAGTCGCAACTGCCGCATGTCGTATATCCATTATCTGACTATGGTTGGCTTGGGGGCCTGTGGTGGGTATTCCCATTGACATGCGATGTTTGTTGCGTGTCAAATAGTACCCTACAATGCGCCACCATCGCACACATGCAGGAAGTAATCGGGGTAAAATTAACGGGGAGCAAGTCATAGTATAAGGGCAATGGGGTGGGGATATGGATAGGTATTCTAAATAAGTGGCTAAAGAGTCGCTTACCTTTGATTTCCTACCATTGATCCGATTATACTTTGTCGACTTTATCCAAGCTTTGGAAAATTAAATGTAGCGGACATAATCAACCCTCAGAAGAGATGCACATCCTCCTCGTCGACTATCTGGAGCCCTAGTAGAGTTTTCATAGCACTCATGGAATGTGTGGCAAATGTGCACTGAAAATTTCATTTAATTTTGTTCGAAGGGTTTGTGCGGTGCATATGGTGTGGAAAATCACTTCCATTCCCTACCCTTATGAAAATATGAAAGGACCTGCCATTATTATCCTCCAAGTGTGGAGGAAATATGGGAGAGGCAAAGTATGAATGTTGATAGTAGCTCATTGGCTGATTCTGACATTTTTATGGTTTATTTGCATCCATTTGTCTGTTATGTAAGATACGTGTAGGTCTGATATTCCACAACGGAACAGAAATTTTCGGTCTGATGTTTTGAAGAGAATTTTTTCCAAAATCCCCGAACGACGGAAAAATTTATAGTAAAGTGCTGAGTTTGAATCCTTCAAAGTTTTTCCGGAATTTACTTTCATGGAAAAATTTCTTCTTCATAGCATTCGCACGGTCTAAAAAGAAGAATACAAAAATAAAAAACCGGAAAAAACCACAGATTTTAAAGAGACATATGATCCTATGAGTCTGTCACCACTCTAATCTTTTTCAACCTTGCGCAACGAGTCCAGATTTCTATGTTTAATACCTACGTACAAAAAAGAAAGGAAAAAAACAAAACCTCAAAAGGATCATTCCTTTCATTCCATGAATACCTGCCGACGAAAGCAACCCTCTTGCTGCAGCCTTTTTGAATATTATTTTCACCGTAATCTCCTGGAAATCAGTCAACAACCCGCAGGACTAGGAGGAGTAAGATACCAATTTTTCTGTTTACCATTTTCATAATCAACGCAACGTCAGCTTGCGCCTCCGGCCGGTTTGAATTAACTTTTCATTCTCCGATCATCTAGGTATGAGAGCTAAACACATTGCCTCCAGTTCTTCCAAACACCCATCAGGAGTAGGTATATAATCAGAAGAATTTTAAAGCCTTCTCAACTTATTAATTAAATCAGCCTCAGGCAAATATGATTTAACCTCTTCGAGGGGTCGAAAAGCAGTAAAGACCCTCATCAAAATCCTTCAATCATCTTGAGTATAATGGGAAGAAGAGTTCTAAATACAACTTTAACCCCGTGGTACGGTGGCTCGGTTTCAGCCTTTTCCATTGAAATTTTATTATCAAAGTATAAAAAAAAACTGGTGATCGACACGCCGCCACCGCCTGCTGTCTTTTTACTTCAGGATCTAATGGAAAACGGTAGCCCTTGTTCATTTTTTTTTAATTACAATTAAAATGAGGAGGAGAGGGTTTCCAGTGTATCCTGCTACCCCTTTAAGTTTTTTTTTCTATTTAATTGTGAACGACCCTTTTAACCGTTAGAACTCTGATGCAGCCCTCTTGCAGTATAACAAAGCAAAAAAAATAATAATAAAAATTTATGATAAACGGCCCGAAAGGGTCTATAGATCTACGGAAGTTTAGGAGCAATTTGTCCTGAAATCGAGTATGTAACGCTTTTTAAAGCAAATAACTCATTCCTGTCTGCCGTTCTGGTGTCCTACCTTTACTGGAATCTATGAACACATTACTGCGGGCCCAAATTTTACCCAAGCTATACTGTAAAAACTGTCGCCCTGAAAGTCAACTTCGTCATGCCATTACATCCTTGCAGGACAATATTACCAGTTTCATTAATTTCTTGTTATGCATATTGTCGATGAAATATTAAGAGTCAGGTGGAGAGTGAGGAGGTGTTTGGCCTATCTATCCTGCATGAAATATATACAGTCGTCCTGGACTACATACATTTTTGGTTGATTCCAGGCCATATTGTTGGGGGTGAGTGCAATTTATTGGCATGGCCGGATACAGATAAATTGTTTTCATATATATCAGAGGAGGGCCCCTTTTCTGGACATACTGAAAGGGGAAGAAATTCGGTCATTTATTATGTTGCAAAGACAGAGAGAGCGGCAGAGATAGGGTATTATTGTTATATTCATATCCTTTGGGACTCCTACAGATATTCATTCATCGTACTTTCTACTATCTTATTATTTTGGAGAGATACTTGGGTACGGTAGTTTTAGAGTTTATATGGAGTTGCGTTGCAAACATGATGTATATCTACTTCGATTTTGGTCCTGCACAAAAATTATTTCAGGAATAGATATTATCAAAGGATTTCTCGTTTAATACCAGTTAAATGATGAGAAACTATGAATTTGAAATTGACAACATAAATGCCTTTATATGACATGCTCCAATTTCTGTCCATGCAGTTCGCAATTCGATTCAAATTGTTTTCAAAGTTATATGAAATGAAAAATGAGATTTGTAGGTTTTAAGAAACATTTAGGTCGCCAAATGGTAATATAATCATGTGGGTACCTAAATTATACAAAATAATATGATTTCATCAGTCATAATAAAGAATCCTAATAAATTAGTCAAAATTGAGATAAAAAGAGTATAGGACTCTGATGACTGCCCTAAGGAACACCAGAAATATTTTAAATTTTCGCAGAAATTGCGCTAACCCTTTGCCATTCGGTTTGATAAAATAGGAACATATATAACTAAAGATAGGGTCTACAGAATTTGGGAAAACCTCAGTATACGTATAAAGTAAATATAACAGAGACTGAACACAAGGAATATTTGCAACATTATGACATGAATTAATTAATTTCTGAGCTTTAAAATTACACTTCACGAGTATTTATATATATTAAATTGAGGGTAAACTTACACCTATTCAAATAACGATGATATACTCACTTTTCACAAATCAGGATAACCGATTATATTTATAGGTCTCTGTTTAATAGATATATAAGCAAATCATACTGTTTTTACCGCCAAAATTTGAGGTTTAAGATCAAATGAAAAGCGATTGGTTTGACTTCGACCTTGAAGTAGTTTTCTATTTGATCTCGAAGCGGAAATATTTGTATCGGAATCGTTTCGCAAAATAAACTTCCATTATCTATATATATGAACATTTTAATATAATATATAACAACGCGCCTTGTGTTTCGAGTTTTCTCCACAAAGACGATGTTTTTCGACTAAATGGAAAGCAGCTAAAATATTTCGCGAAATTACTCGTACTTTCATAAACGAAATTGCAAAAAACAATTTAATTCTTTAAACAGAGGGGAAAAAAAAAGTAGGAATCAGATTCGGGAAATATACTTCGCTGAGGTGTAGAATTTATGAGAAAATCTCGAATGAATTTGAGGCTTTATTTCCCACGTCGAATATTATTGCATTTAGCCTTTTTATACCCTAGATGAAATCTAAAGGGTATACTAAGTATGTGATTCCGTTTTTATCACCTCGAAATAATGATGGTAGAGCAAAATGGATTGGACACCCACGCATAATATTAAAAGTTATTTTGATTTTTGCATGTCCGTCCGTCTGTCCGTCCGTCTGTGCGCACGATAACTCGAGAACGCGTTTACTTAGAGAGCTGAAATTTTGTACACGGACTTTTAAAAAAAAAGTTAAATTAAGTTCGAAAATGAAACAAATCGGGCAACTTCTTCGTGGGGTTGCCATACAAAACTTTCGTTTTCCACTATATATTTGGATACTGTCTGAGAATTCGGCAACATGGAGAGCTGAATTTTGGTACATGGTGTATTTATAGTAATAGAAAAAAAAAATTGAAAAATGGACTAAAGCGGACAACCCCTTCTTGGTGTTGCCATATAAAAATTTAGATTTTTGCGTATATTGTGAAAACGATCAGTTCTAGACATTTTTATTGCATTCAAAACTTGTTTAGAATTTGAAATCCTATGAAATTGGTTATAATCATTTTTTCTGCCCGACAAACCGTTCTAGAAATATATGCGAAAAACTTCTTCGAAAATCAAAATTGCACAGATGGGTGACCATACGAAATTTCATATGCGCATTCATCTAACTTAAACCAATTTTAGCTTTTTGACTTGTAACTGCTTAAAGAATAGATCACTAAAACGAGGTTCATTAAAACATTTGCTGATGTAACAAACATACGTCAATTTAGCGATGCCATATGTTTGAAATTATTCCACAATCAGGAAATCTGATGAATACATTTTATTCCCTCAATTTCCAGAAGAAGATAAATAGGAGGATAATAACACACTAAAGATCTATTCTAAATCACTGACTTATATGTAACAATGGACTGAGCGATTTACTATTTCATGTGGTACACATTTTGTGATTCTGTATATCAGGGTTTGAGTACCTTTTCAAACGTTTATTACATAAAAACCAATGTAAATCTTAACCACTCTGATCAAAATTTACACCCGAAAATCGAATTAAATTGTGTTCAAGTAAATGCTTCCGACATTAATTTTCAAAATAGTTTTTTTACCAGAATCCGTCGTATTGGCAAGAGAGACGGAGCATGGTAAACACTATTTTTACCTTATTCTTCCTGTGGAAAAAACTATACAACTTGTGCCACTATAGGAAAATGACAATACGCTCAATCCATTGTTATAAGTCAGTGATCTAAAGCAAACAACTCCATTTGATACATTGATGAATTTCTACGGAGGCAAACCGCCAGTATAATTACTTCGCTACTTTTGATTATAAGGGGAATAGTTCACTGTATTTTGGGAAGAGATACCGATATAATGCCATTATGAACTAAAAAAAAAACTATAGAAAAAATATTTTCATAACATGATTTTGACCCGGAATACGATTTTTGGATGTATATCCTGGAATGAGTTAGGAATTTAAAGAATACTTGCTACAAGAGGCTCAGAAAATCCTACGATAAGTTCTAACCATGCATGTCTTCCGCTATTTAAACAACAGACAAATTGTTAGAAAGCGAACAAAACACATGATGACTAACCAGATAAGAAAGTAGATATGTAGACACAAAGAAAAACATCAAACAAATTTAAGAGTTTCGTTTTATGTTCACCCAAGTGACAAATTTGTGAATCGCCGCCGCACTCTCAGTAGCATTTTGCAGAAGAATATAATTCTCCTAATGATTTTCTAGGTATGCAAGCTTAAACCAGTTTTCACAAATTTTTCCCAATTCACAAGTTAGTCACCAATAACTAATCCCACCATCATCCCCCAACATCTACATCATAAGTGAATTTTTCATTCACAGAAAGAGCACATAAAGCGAAGAAGCACTCGTCCCAAATTAAATCTTAAGAAGCACACGACAAGCATCAATCTCTTCCAAAACAACGAAATCGAAGAACCAATCACTGAGTCACACAAGAAAAAATGCGCATCTCATAAATAACACCGTCAAAACAGCGCATTAATTAATTTAATTTTAGTGGCGCATTCTTATCATTTTCCAGATAAGAGAGAAACGAAAAATGCCTGCCAAACACACTACCGCTGCTGCGCAAGTCGTGCATTTCAAGAAAACACTAATTAAAGCACCCACCGTAGTCCACTTTCTCATTAAATATTGCACCAAGAAGAGCATGCTTTTTCCCCCAATGATTTCTGTATGCGTCTCAAAATGATGTTGAGGAAATGAGGCCCCATCCACAAGAGTAGTGTTGTGAAGTAAAAAATATCTCCGTTGCCGGAACAGCCGGTGATAACAGTCCTAATAGGCTGATAACGTCCTTGATCAAAAGGGAGCCGCTCATCTGCATAAGGTTGTTAGTTAGAAAGAAAAGTAGTCTCCCCATTGCCTCCGCACACAACGCCTTCCGCATCTATAAAAGTACGTACCGAACCGAAAGCGAACAGACCAGATCACAGCTCAATTACTCAACTTGATTCGCTGCTGCTGTTACTTGTTACTGTTGTGCTGCTCTGGAGCACTGGTGTTTAGGGGAGGGGGAGTACAGTTATATGAAATCCGGGATGGTAATAAAATTCAAGTTTAAGGAAAAGTTTTGAAATCGAAAAGCTGAAAAATCAACAGAACACAGAATGGCGAAATACGAGTTTCGAGGGTGGGGGGATGTGAAACAGAATGGAAACGCTCAGTTGGCTCCTGTGAAGAGGAAAATCTCGCAATTTCTAAAAGATGGAGATTTTGATAAACTGGATAGATGGCGAGGGAGGCAGGGTACGGGGAAATGCTCAGAAGAGGGATAAGTTTCTTGTCGACATTTCCGCTCCGGTCGTTCAGTTGTTATAAAGTTGTCGCAAAATCATAGTGAGGAGCTTCTTAACGAACTGATCAAATAATAAGCTTGCAACAGTCACCTAAATATACTCAAGTCACTCAGTTCGGTCCGGCAAATCCCCCCTCCCCCTACTTCCCTTTAGAAGATAAAGTGCCCATCTCTCATCTTCAAATACCGTTAAACGTTTAATTGTGCTCCAATATTGAAGTTTTGATTAAAAACGAACGAACGAAAAATGTCTCGGCAGAAATACACAATTGACATAGGAATCTTCATGAATTTCCGAAACTCCAAGAGGGTGAAAGGATTCAGCAGCCGAAGATGGAAAAAATATAGTTCACGGACCAAACTGCACCGTGTAAAACCAAACTTCACAAGTAAATGAAATGCTTATTTAGAAGATTGCGGGGGGGGCAGCTATGCAGCAGAATGTTTGCTAACAAATTACATAATTTGCAGTACAAGAGATTTACTACATTCAGTGACACGTAAGTTCAGACAAATGTCACCCATGTGTGAAGGGTTAGTTTTCTTTCTTCAAGGACCTACTACTACAGGAGACATTCCTTTTTTTATGTTTATCAAGACCCCGGTGAACGTTGGTTATGTAACGCATGCTCCCTGTAATCCAAAATCTTGGGAGAACTATACAGGGAGGCATTAGATACGTTGAGTTTTAATATGATACAGTGTCCTTGCGTTAGATTCGTGGGCATCAAGATATTATGAAAAATGAAACGGATAGCAAGCAAATAAGATCATCAGCATGGGATTTAATCGAATTTAGGAGTACCCAGTCTTAAAGCAGCCGTCAAGACAGTTTGGACGAGTCTATATGCTGCTTCTGCCGCACTAAAACTTGTGAGAAGGACGATGGTTGGGGACAGGAAGTAATGGAATTTTGTAAAATTTAAATCATTCTGAGGAATCATTGCTAAATATTAAAAAAAAACAGAGATCGACAAAAGATTGAACCCTGTGGAACACCACTTGCTGAAAAACAACTTCGATATCACACTTGGTTAGCCCTTGTCAGCGAAATTTTTGGTTAGTTTAACCGCCAAATGAGAAATTAGAAGTTCTTGAACGTCCTCGAAGTATAGTTTTCCGGATTCGACCTGCGGTTAACAGAACAAGAGATTCAGTAAATCTTTGTGTCCTGCTTTTCCTTCTTAAAAGAAATTACAGAAAACCATGTACGTCACACAATACAAACCTCGACAGTATAACGAGCTGCTGGGATAACATAAAAAAGCGAAAGCGAAACGAATTCCCACATTTCTTAGGAAAGTTTGGTTGAATATATTTCGGAGGAGGGGGTATGGTGTGTGTGTGTATGTGTGTCTCACAGTCTGCTTCTACAGAATCCAACTCCCCATACCTCAACCAGTGTTGAATCTCGCTTTTCGACAAAGAGTGAATCTGAACGTACCAATGTATGAACGACCTTGTTAAAATGTTCCGCTAGAATAATGTCCTGTCCGGAATTAACGATAGGCGGCGCGCAGGGGTCCAGCAGAAAGTGTCGAAGAGATTTCCTTTGCTATCAAAAGACGAAAGTCGTCTTGTGCTTATTATTTCTTCTTAGAAATGGGATGCGGTGGGGTGGGAGGGGGATTTGCAGGGGAGGGGGGGTGTTAGTAATAGATCAAAAGCAACTCTGTTGGAAAATTTTATAAACTGTTCCTTTGTAATTCCCACAAGATTTTCTGATATTTAAAACTCGAAAGTAGGGATGTGGGCAAGTATGTGTGTATGTAGGTACCAACAATGTCAATATGGGGTTAAAGGTTAGACGGCTTTTTTTAAACAAAATTTTTTGTGATGCTTGTGGTTTAGCAAAGCAGAAAAATAATTGCCTTCTACTGCATGTGAATTTTTTGTGTGTTTTTGCTTTTAAGTGTAGGAATTTCTTTTGTTTTTTAAATACATAAAAAACAACAACTTCAATAATTGTTATAGGAGGGCCTGGTATGCAGTCTGGTGTACCCACTATTCGCGTTTTTCCTTTGCTTTTGTTTTTTTGATTTTATGAATACACAGTTTTTCTGCCATTTTTTTTTCCTTCCGTAGAGAATTGAATTCGTAGAGGCTTATTTTTATGTATTGTTTCGTAATCAAGAAGTGTGAAAAAAGACAATCAAAATACATACATAAATATTAAGAAGAGTATTGTACTCTAACGCTAAGAGTAAGAACATAATAGACATAGAATAATAGTCTGCACTTAATGTCCCTTTGCAGTTCGCATAGATGAAATTAGTACAAATCTCAGCTTTGAATTTGTGAAACATAGTATGATTTTGTCAGATTGATAGGTATAGCATTAACGAATTTTGCACTCTATTTTGGCTAAAACAAAAGAGTAAAAAGAGCACATTAAATAATAAAATTTAAAATCAAGTTACTGGAATCAGAGAAGGGAAGAGAAAAATTGTTTTTGCGTAGGTTTTGTAACGCAGCTGGTAAATATTTCAAAGTCGAACGACAAGTCGAAGGACCAAGGACGTAAATAAGTAGCGAATAAAATTAGGGCTCTCGATACAAATATGTATCCAGTTAGGTCTCCACTGCAACCATTTACCTAAAATGGTCGTTGTGCTTACATCTTCTTATGTTCATGAAAAAGAGGGAAATGGGAACCTAGTAAGATTCATTAACTATTGTGGGCAGGTTTTAAAAACACGTTCAATAGTCGTCATTCTAACCTAATGTAACCTATCTTAGCCTTTCGACATTCTCTTCTAGTAAAATAAGCTGTACATGTAATGTAGATATATTCAGATATATCAGGAAACAGAATTAGTATATACATGTATGAATTGCAGAACTATAAAAGTTACAACAAAATCATTGATATATGCACATAAAGAAAAAACAGAGGGACCAGTATTCACCCCTGAGGATCTCAGCTAAGGATCTCAGCTGCAAACACTGGACAACTCTTAGAATTGGAAACTCGCGAAGGAGGAAAGACATATTTATTACAGAGGCAATTGACGATAAATTTCAAGATGCTAACTTGATCATTCACACATAAAATATGGCTGACGAAGTCCTGGGGAACTAGTTTACATTATTTTTGGAATGCTTGTGTAATCAAAGTTTTTGTAAGTAAAAGAGCTAGAATTGGTCTAACCCGAAATCTTATGACACCCTAATTACATACGGTCGTTCATCTAGGCCCTAGATGACTGCCCGTATGTCATTATGTTTCATCACCCATCTGTGCAAGTTTGATTTTTGAAGTGGTTTTTCGTATATATTTGTAGAACGGTTCGTCGGACAGCCAAAATGATTAGAGCTAATTTCATAGAATTTCATATTCTGAAGAATTTTTCAGTGCAATAAAAACGTCTAGGACTTGATCATTTTCACAGTATACGTCAAAAACCAAAATTTGTATATGCCCGATTAAGTCCATTTTTAAAACATAATTTACTAGCACTACAAAAACACCATGTACGACGCTCTCTACGTTGACGCATTTTCAGGCAGTGTCAAAATATATAGTGGAAAAGAAAATTTTTGTATTTGTATTTGATGCCTATGTACTTCTACTACAACTGTATTTTTCCTGCTCATTCCATCATTATTTCTAGTTGTTACAAACGGAATGACGTACTTAGTTTACCCTATGATTTCATCAAGGGTATAAAAAGGAATAGGATAGATTTGTGTTCATTCAGCTTTTGACATAGTTCCAATGTCTCTAACTGTTATACAAAAAAATCGGATAAGCTAAGGAACACATAGCCTTATACCAAATGTTAGTTATACACAAAGTTAGGACAGGTTTATGTTTTGTTCTTCGTTTTGTTATTATAATGATATCACAGTGCAATATAACAGTTTAATTAATCTATTATCTTGATTCGCGAAAACAAGGATTAACTTTGATTTGTAATACGTATAAGGTCATACTCTCTTTGAAATTTGGAAAAGTTATGATCATCTTTATGTAAATCTTGCCATACGTATCTGTTATAATTCGACAGACAAAGAACTCAATTATTGGTAGTTACTCTAGGAGTAGGTATATGCCTATAATGCGGTAATCAAACTCTTTTAAGTCGCGCTAATTCAAGTGTTCAGCTCGTATTTTTATAACAGTTCGATAAAATGACAAAACCAACCGCCCATAAGACGACGCTTTATTGAAATTAAATCATTCATCGAAGGGAGAGAAAAAACTGTTATACTCGAGCTAAGTCTCACCACATTAACTGCTCCATGGCTCATCTTGGCTATTGGCACTTAAATTAAACTTTAGTTTGTTCAATTCTGGACAGTAGTATTTCGTTTCATCGTAAAAAACAAACAACAACGAACAATACTAATAAAAAAAAGAATCTATTATAATCCAAAGAAAACATCTCTCAGCAGCGGGTTGACAACTATAAAATTAAATCGTCTCCACAGCTTTTTCCAGACGAGAGAGCCACCAAAAACATTTTAAATGCGGGCGCGCTTATGATGATATCCAGCTGAGGAAGTTGTCTTGGCTGTATGCAAAATATTTTGAGCTGTCAACGATTGTTATGCACATTTAAGGAACCTCCCAGTTTGGGGTAAAAACAAGCCTTCTCCGGACAGTTGATGGCATATGTGAAGGTCATGACGTGTGTGTTTGTAGTGCACCCAAACTCATATTGCCACCGCAACACGCAGCTCTTTCACCTGCCCGTCCGGAACATTCGTCTGCGTGGAACCAGTAAATGGCGAGGTAATTTCCTAAAATTGCTAGCCTCCGCTAATTATCATCGGCAACAAGTCAAAATGGGGGAAACCACAATTTGTCATGCACGATATGATGGCAATGGCATTTGTCCTCGTAGTGAAATAGCCACCAGCATCTAGTTTCAAGGACTTGGACGACGCGGCGGCGGCATGATTCAGAATTCAAAACCAGAACAGAATTCAAAAATAGAAGCATCCATGCTGAGCTGTGGTCTGACAGTGTTATGCTGACGTCTATGACTAGGTGCATGCATGGTTGGGCTGCATCAATCAATCAAAATGCATCCAATCCATCTGCCTGCTGTTGGTGTCAATGCCCATGAAACGTGACCGTTAAAGGCTCAACATTGCAAGGACTAATAGATGAATTCTCTTCGGATCTATGGTATGAGTTAAGTGAAGGACGGACAGGCACAGCCCGCCAGTGAAAAAAAAGACGGGGCATTGAAATACACCCGGATCGTAGGCCTTTTTTCAGGAGAAATTTATTTTTATTTTGTTTCGTTTGAAAAATATCTGAGCACAAAAGAGGCGATACCTAACTGAGGGTATACACCTATAGTCAGCCCGAGGATCTTTTGTTGGACTTCACGTTTCAATTAGCTTCTTTTGAAGTTTCCTTCGACTTTGTTGTGTCTCGTTTTTTTTCTTCTTCTTTTCTTACTCTTAGGTTTCCTTCGACGAAAAATTAAAGTGAGCCTTGTGCCTGTTTTATTTGATATGGCCTCGATGCGTACGTACCCCAGGACATTTTGTGTGTATGTTGCAGTGCGGATGGCATCTTGAAAGAAGATTTCGTAAATCTTAAACATAATGGTGCATCTGCCCCAGATTTGAAGGTATTTTATAACAACTTTATCCTGGAAAATAGGATTTTTCTTTATCCATCAATGTTTTCCCTTTTTATAACCACGGGAAATGGATGAAGGAATAAATGCGCCTTGCGGCTCTTTTTGTGTGTGGCTGGAGGTTATCTTTTAACGAAAATCTTGGTTTTACTTTAATGGATTTGCTTTAAAGTGACTTTCTAGGCATTTTCTTAAGCATTCATCTGTCGTAGATTTTGGAAAGACACAAAATTTTGGTGATTGAAAATGTTCGCAAGGAGTGAGTCGGGGAAATAATAGAAAGCAAACGAAGGTCTTTTTTGCGATTATCTCTCGATTATCGTCTATCACTGATTGTTTGAGTTTAGATAGACATTATAAAAACGTGGCAAGGCGCTAATAGAATCTCCTGGCTTTGGAGTGTGCATCCATCGCCATGGCAATTTCTTATTCTTCTCATCAAAACTTCTTTGGTTGATGTTTTTGAGAGAGATTTCAGAGAAGAGAATTCGTTTTGGAATTTACTTTAATAATTGCTGATTGAAAAACATTAGGCTAAACCACAATTGCCGTAAAGAACTTTATGATTTGAACGAAACTGAGGTTTATCTACTTACGATTTTTTGACATTTTTGCTCTAATTAGACATCATATTCCGTAAGAGTTAGTATCTTTTAATTTAATGTTTTCACTTTTAAAAAGTGGTAAATACAAAAAGCTAACAAAATTAATTTAATTGAAGGTTTGTGCCTTTTATGGACATTATATAAAAAATATAAGAAGAATCTGAAGAACAATCTGAAGGAAAACAGGCAGCACTTCCAGAAACAATATCTCGCCTTTCTTAATTCTTTGCTAAGCTTTTCTCTTAAGGGACCACCTCTTTACATATTTTTCTTCTATAATAAAATAAGAATGTTACCGATTTCAGTCATTTTTCATTAATATCATTGTTAAACAGATGAGTACTCTTACCGCAATTTACTTACGGAAATTTGACATTTAAACTTAGCGAAAATTCCTTAGCGACGCTTAAGGCAGAGACACATCCAGACATGGAGGCTTCCTCAAGTCGTTGTCAAAATTTCCAATATGGGTTTTTAAATGAGGTAACACAAAACAAAGCCTAATAGCTATCCTCGCAAGTCCTAGCCGCAAGGCGCGCTTTGCTTAATGTTGGAAATTGTTCTCTCTCCGGCCTACTTCTGGCAACAGATTCCCTTTTTCGTTTGTAATTTTTTTCTGTCAAACGACATATTTGGCAAATAAGAATTACTTGAAATTTATAACCAACATTTTTGAAAACCGATAATAAATTGTTTCTGCTCAGAATGTAAAGGATTTGTCGCAAATACAATCAAAATTACAATGACAGCATCGAGCCCGAAGCTAGCTGAGAGGAAGGCTTTAAGGTTATTATGGGTACGTCTGTTGAATTGAAAGGACGTGTTCGACACACTTAAGTAACGTTACTTCCGAATACGGCAATTACCAAAACTGTCCATCCCAAAAAGAATGCTTTACTCGATAATTCCAATTTGCTTTTTTTTTTTTAATTGCCGTTTTCATAGCCAACTTTTTCCAAAATGTGGTGTTTTCAAAATCATATGCTTTGTAAACTCTGGAAAATACTCAATTTTTTTCAAAAAAATAAAAACACAACTTAGAAAAAAGTTTTTTGACTATAGCCTAGATGAATGTCCATAAATAATGGCTGCACCACTGTTTGAAAATCAGGAAATTTTCATATGGGAACCCTACAAAAGAACTGCCCGATTTCGCTTATTTTCTAATTTAGATCTAAAATTATTATGAGAACGCCATAATATAAAATTTTAGATCTCTAGTTCAACATTGCTTAAAGTAGTATGCAAATATTTAATGAATATAAAAATGGCAGCACATGGGAGGGATTGTCCAATTTTACGAAATCTACGAATTCGACCATAATTTTTTCAAATCAAATTACTGTGTATAAAATTTCAGACAGACGAAGGAACATCCCAACAAATTTCGACTGAGATTTTGAAAAAAAAAATTATTTTGTGAATGGAAAAATGATATTCAACACGCATGACGAATAGGGTCTAACTACAGATTGGCAACTTCTACTGCCGATTTTTCTGTAGGAAGTGAAGCGCAATGTTCATTAGAAATGTATTACTAACGGCTTATCATATACGACCACGGTTGAAGTTGGTAATTGCCGTCCAAATTTTAGTTAGAGCTAATTAAGGAGCAATGATGTAGGCAGTCTGACATTCTACTAAGCTCTAACTGCTTTTGTTAATAGAACTAGCCACATATGTTTTTGTCCGAATAGATAGTACCAATATTTCCCAAAATTGTCTTACCTTAGATAAGACAAAAAAAAATGCCAACAGCGCCACCACCACTGAAATGTGATTCCCTTCAGTCGAATATTATAAAACCTGGAATTGTACAAAGGACCTTCACCTAGTTATCTTCCATTAATGCTCGACACACTCCATAAAGCACCACAGGATAGAGATCTGGAAAAAATCCATAGCCTAAGAGAAAGTAGGGGGGGGACAGGGTGAAAAGAATTCTGTAAATCACAACAGAAACCATCAAAATAAAGCGGAGCCAACCAAATGTCTTAATTTCGCTTTTCGACACAATCTTTTCCCATTTGGATCGTTCACTTAGCCCTCCGCTGTTTCGTCTCTCCTAAAATCTAGGTACATGGTGCTTAACTGTTAATTTAATTGCTTTTGCATGGGATTCAGTATCTTGATATATAACACCGCCGTAACCGGGGTAAAAGGAAAAACACAATTCGACGAATGTCTGTTGTCGTTTGTTGCTGTACTTTTTTTACAGTTCTATCCACCATCCCGCGCCGCTGTTAAGCTTTTGTTCCGTATCCGCCAGAGATTCGTGTCGTGTTTTGTCCTTGTTAAATTACTATATTTTCGCTGGTTGTTGTACTGGTTGGAAGGTACTATAATAAGGCTCTGTGCAAGTGTACCAATAGCAGCGCGCGTATTTCTGAAGAAAGTTGACACAATTTGAAACGTCTTCAAGAAATTAAATTTCTCTTTTCTTTTTTTATATATACAAATTTTCAACTTCTAAGGTACGTGTGATGGTGTTGGTGTGAAACAAAGTGTTTTTGCAAGGGATCCTATGCCAGGCGAGTGGGATTCGTGCCGTGCAGTTGGTGTTGGCTTTGTTTTTCTTTGATGTTTATATGTGTTGGTAATACGAGGGTGTGATCCGATATTTGACACTTATTAAATTTTTTTTGGACCTTAAATGACTTTTTGCAATGACAAGAATCATCGTCGTCAGACAGAAGCGTTTGTTCTAAGAATTTGTCCTTTGCTTTTGAAGTGGATACTTATTATTTTTGATATCATTTTTTCTATTACCTATTACCTTCAATGACTAGATGCCCTTTTTTTTCCTACTATGGATTCTTATATAAAATGTGAATTGGATGGAGTGGTGCTAATGTCCGCAGAATTTTGATCGGGTTAACAAATAAACTGAGCCCATACAGCATCTTTAAGAGGTTACGGTTAAGTTAAGGACATATTCAAATATTTAAGTCTCACTTTAACCTTTGCCTTCATTCACTGATGCCAGATTTCTATTGTATATCTGCATGAGGTTAGATCGGTATATCGAAAAAGTCCTGTTCCTCATCTCCAATTGTAATTTTTCTAAATTAGTCCGTGCATTCATTTTCAAACGAGGTTCACATGTGCTTCCACTGTTGTTTGCAATGCTTCTCCCTTGTCCACTTGTCTAACATGTACGAGTTTAGCACTCTAAAGCTGATGTTTAAGGCTTAGGCACGGCCTATTGCCCAACCAAATTACTAGACGTTTCATTTGGAGTGTCCTGACCAGCTTCACAATTGTCCTCCCCAGGGTTCATACGTAGCTCGTGCCCAAAATGTAACTCTTTTTACTTATTTTGACTAATTCTTGAATATATCCAGCGAAAAAGGATCATAGTTTTGTAAAAATACTATGGAATATTTTTTTTTATACTTACAAGAATTGATAATGATTTTGTGGGGGGACATTTTGTTTACAATAATTTGTTTTGGGTGCTGTTAAGTCAAGTAATACTTCCGTGTGTGGGTGACGCTAGTGTCGAGATTGATGAAACTCTTTTATTAACGAGAAAAATGGTAAAAAAATTGAATTAAGAAATAACAATTTTTGCAGCGGCCATCGATTTCAATTCGAAGGTAGGTGAACCTCTACTCATTTTGGGGTAAACATACATGCTGCGAAGCTTCGGCAAAATGTTCATGCTTCGAAGGATTCGACTTCGAAGCTTCTAATCATTCGAAGTTTTTAAATCTCCTGCTAAAGTTGCCCCGTTCTTAGGACGGGATTCCATCTTAAGCATATAAATTTATTTTTTATTTACTTACTTTAATTGTTTAACTTCTGCTTTAATTTCTTATTTATTTGTTTTTAATTTTTTATTTTGTTAAAGCTTTTTTGATAAAAAAAAAAATTCATGTTGGGGACTCGAAGACGCTTTGATGGCTTGCATTCATTCCAACAACTTTCGGACATTGCAGGTGGACGGGTACAAAATAGAATTTTTTGTGTGAAAATGGTAAAATAATTTTATTTAAAATTGTTTTCTATGAATTTTTATTTACTTTTGTTGAATGGGAAAACTTTTGTATGATTTTGATAAATTAGTGACACAATTTTTTTATACCGACGACTCACTTTAAAACGAATTTAATTATTTTCTCTGAAACGGCAATAATTTTTGGGCTTGAATTTTTTGTTTTTCATTTTACTTTCAGAAAAAAATATATAATTTGATGGAAAAGTGAATGGATTCAAAATGAACGTCAATGATTGGTATCGTGGTGGTTATCATTGTTCTTATCGGTAAGTGCTTAAAAATATTTAGTATAAATAGTTCTACTACAGTTGAGAAGAATTGTTCTAAAAAAAAAAAGCTAGATAAAATCGAGTTCAACCTTTAAATATTTTCTCACTAGAATTCTGTGAAATTTTCCTATATTAGGACTGTCAAAATAAAAAAAAAATCAAAGGATAATTCCTTGCTTTGCCGCATTCCTCGGACAAATGTTGTATTTAAGAAATTTATTGTAATCACCCATAGCCAGCTCGATTAGATGTCTGGGCACATTTTTTACTTGTTTAGTGCGCAGGATCATTTTGATTAACTTTTCTTAATACCTGTACCTGAGGATTTGTTTCAATACTTTAATTTTCTAGATTCGCGTTGCCATTTAAGTTACAGCTCTAAACTTAAATTAGACAAAAAATTAAATTTGTTGACGAAAATTAAAATTTGTTGCCCAACATTTTATACAACTGCAACTATTTTCAATGTAGAAAATTTTTCTCAATTAAAGACTCCATAAAGATTCGTTCAGGTCACCTGGGAATGGTAATGATAATGAAAACAACAATTAAAAGCGGAACAAACAAACTTTTATTAAAAAATCACCATTACTAATAAAAATAATTTATATACGTATGTAGAAATGCTCATATTATTTCTGGGTTTATATACATTCGACGGGTTTCTGCTCATGGGAATTTTACACGCTCTAGGTTATAACCACACATCCAAATTGAAGTTTAATGCGCTCTCGGGTCAGATGAGAAGAATTTTCTGTAGTTAAGTGCCGTAAATAAGCACGAAAGCATAAACTAC